>WIGN01000150.1:0-92083 GCA_014235955.1 Colletotrichum sojae | reverse complement strand
AAGAAGAAGAAGAAGAAGAAGAAGAAGAAGAAGAAGAAGAAGAAGAAGAAGAAGAAGAAGAAGAAGAAGAAGAAGAATAATATGCTGAAGTCGAACTCGTCCCGAGTCAAGAATTACCAAGAGATGTGATAGGAGGTCCAGTGATATTACAAAAGCGTCGTTCTTTGACGAGTCTTGGCACTCCAAGACGTGGCATTAATGTCGTCTGTATGCTGATGACGTCTTCTTCGACGTTTAAGATGTTGAATGTCGTCTCGAAGGCTTTCCCCTCGTCCCCATTGTGTCGAATCAGCCCACATCGACAGGGGAGAGAACGAATTGGTACCTTACTGGAGACGTTGTATCAATGGTCAGCCTTCCTACATTGGTTTGCTTTGATGTCATTGGACTGCATCTACAAGAATAAAATCAATACACAGAAGATGGAAAGGGGGTTATCAGAGAGTACACAGACAGGTAAATGTACCTAGGTAGGAGCTCTGAAAAGCCTTGAAACCATGGAAGATAAGAAAGGGAAGGGGAAGGGAAGGTGCTCCAAGAATGTGAGAGACATAAAAGGCAGGCAGGCCATACAGACGGGGAAGGTTCCCCCCAGACTGTTGGATACCTATGCAAGACGCAGAAAAACCAAGGAAGGTACCATATCTCCACAGAAAGCCAGAGGGCGCCTTCCCTTGCAGTGATCATGCACTTTTCCCTGCCTGCCTACATGACTCCTCAGAACCTCGAGTCCAGTTCTCATCAACTCCCCTCCGACAACCACACACATCGCAACGATGACGCCGGTTGACCGTTTCCGCCCATTCAGTCGACTCCCCCTGGAGCTTCGACGTTCCATCTGGCTCGAGGCACTCCGAGTGCCGACGATCCTCATGATAGAAGGACGCCGCAACTCGACAGGATGGTTTCCTCCCATCACCACCACCACCACCACCACCACCGTATTTCCACCAGCCGCTGGTCATTCTTGCTGGGAGGCATACGAAATCTTCAAACAGTCGACTGAGATCATTTCAAAGCCCATCGAAGGCAAAATCTGGGCTAAACCTGCTGAATGCATTATCTGCTTTAAAGACTTTTTGGATCAGGGCGAAGATTGTCGCATACCGGACTTTGTGCTTCAACACGATATCACCCGATTTGCAATCCGAATTCCCGGAAAATGGCTTTGGAACAGGGCAATCTGTCTGTTGAATTTGATTGGCGGCTCTTGACGAGCCAGGCTCAGCCAAAAGGGTTCTCTTGGTCTGTGAGACTGAGACTTTGCCAGTCTCAGAGATGAATTTGCTCATCATCGACGAGCTAGCCGAAGACAATGACTGCCAATGCCTTCGGTACGACCCCAAGACCAACGCCCAGGTCAAGGGGTGTGAGACCAACCCATGCGACGGCTGCTGTCGTTGGTTCAGGCAACCATGGTTTGGTAACATGGAGATCCGCTATGTGCAGGTCTGATGGTAGTTGCGTATGTTGAGGTGACTCCTTTGGCGGGACAAACACTAACGGGCTACGAATAGCGACGCTGACAGGCAATGTTGATTTTCCAACTATCAAATATACGACTACTTGCTCCCAGAAGGCACGCCACTTCTGATGTACGGGCGTTCATTCAAGGTTGGCACTCATCCCTGGTTTCGCGGTGCACGTCAGCACAGGGCTAATACGGAACAGTTTGCGGTTTTCCATCTCGGGAGACTGGGATGATGTTGTCAACCGGAGTCAGTCGGGTGCCACAGCATATGGGCGGGACGGGACGGGAAGGGAAGAGCTTCCGGAGCAAAGCTTGAGACGGCCGGCATCTCCAGCGCTGGGGCTCCGTCCACTCAGTTGAGACCTGCCGGTGGCGGTGCTTTGCCCTGGAAGTGGATCGAGGAACGGAGAACACTCCCTGTGTAGAGGCATTCAGCCCTACTGGACCCCGGGCAAAATAAGGAGGGATTTGGGTGGTACTATTTTCCGCTCTGGTGATCCTTGGTCTTTACTTCTTGATACGGACAGAGATAACGAATCTGATTCTTCAGCCTGCGTTCCGTATCCAGCTCGGCTCGGGGGCCGGACGATGTATTGACAAGCCGCACGTACAAGGCATAGTTTGGGACTAAGCCGAAGTAAGGTGCGCCAGACACGTGTACATGGAAAGGAGATCTCGTGTTTCTCGCGGGGAAACGAGTGAGGTGGCGCGAGGAGATCACACGCATGTGACTCTTGTTTTTCCAATATCTGCACGCAACGCCGGGCACAGAACCCTTGGCTCACTAGAGCAGCTCAGCCATGATATTGGGTACCGTCAGTCGGTCTAGCCTTGCATGGCGAGTGTCGGCACGCAGAATGATCCGCCGAAACAAGAACAACACCTGAGACACAAACAGGGTCGATCACGTTTGCCAGTCAATCATTGGGGGGTCGGACGAGGGTCTACGTAGATAACAGCATGCCCCGTATAAAGCCAGCCAGCCAGCCAGCCACTGCGCTGCTAGTGATCCGAGAGAAGGTGCATTATCAGCTCGACGTCATCTGAAGTCATCCCTCTGGCTTGATTTGCAGATAAACAGTGTGGCTTTCTCTCCTTGCCCGGCTTTGGCCCAGGTCCTGCTTGTGGCATGGGTAGTGTAGAGTAGTATTTTTTTTTTATTTAAAAAAAGGTTCGGATGGCATGGTCATGATGGTGCGTGCGTTGTGAGTGGGATGGATCTGCGGCGGGCGGTGGGATGGGGATCCCTGATTTCTTAGGTGAGCTGAGTCCGAGCTAGCGCCGGATCAGTCCTAGCGGTGCTGTGGAGAGATCCGAGAAGAAAAAAGTGAAGATGGGAAAATGGGATTTTGGAAAGTGGCCCCCTATTTTTTGTATGCTATTAATAGACCGAACCCGGGACGAAAGTGACCATCCAACGATTTTCACTGCGAAACTAACTTTTCTTTCCCATGGAGCAGGAGAAAAGGGTCCTCTCACTTTTATGAGATGTCCACTGCGGTGGTAACCACACTAAGCCGTGCTTAGTATGCCATCCAACGTAGGCCGAGACTTCGGTGTCAGTGATAGTTCCGAGTCGCAACCGTTATTAGACGAACTCCAACATCAATAAACTCCTAACGGGGAAAAGGCGTGGTCTACCGAGTTCTCGACCCCCCGTTGAGCTAAATAGTCTTTATACGTCCGATGTCATCGTCGAGGGGGCGGTGAGTCTGTTGCTACCCGTCGGCCCCGTTCAATTGCATCGTAACACAGTCAGCCCGTCGGCCGACGAGAGATATATCAAACTCTCGCTGTGGAGGGATCATGACTCATCCGCGATGCCCGTGTAGCGGGACGAAGCTCAACATCGCTCTCTCGTCGTTCGACTCTGTATCTGTATAGAGCTACCGATGAGCTTACTGGTGACCCCTGGGCTTGGTTGGCCTGGGCACGTCTCTTCGGGAAGTGGGCTATTAGTAGCTTCTTTCCTCAAGAGAAAGGCTCCACTGGAGCACTCGGGGGCCGAGGCTTTCGTGGTTGTCGGTGTCCTGCGGACGCGGGCTTGGGGTCTTGCTGTCTAGGCGGAGGGCGCAGGGCCCGTTCTTCCATGGCACACCCTGGAAATAGCATCTTTGTGAGCCCGAAGAGGTCAGCCCATCGTCGATGCATAATTGACTCTGCGACGAGGAGTTGAGACGACGCATGACTTCTCTCTCACCGACAATCGTAAATAGAAGGCTCGACGAGAACGGCCCATCAGCTGTTGTTGCTTCCTCATACGACCGTGCGGTGTCCGTCGGTGATGCCATGGAGCGCGGGACCACAAGGGCGGAATTCCATGATGCGGAGCATTGCGAAGGTGGGGGATCAAGAACAGCCTTTGGACCGTACACCTTGGCAACTTGGAAGTCGGAGCTCCTAAGAGCAAGGTTCTCTTAGGGCTGAGGTGTTGAGAGCTGCTGCGCCCTTTGGCGGGGGAGGGGAGGCGCAGAGCTCGTCTTGGCTACCGACTTCCTTTTTGTTTCTATCTCGGATCTCGTTGTTCTGAGCACGTATTAGCCGTCGTCATGCTCTGAAATCCCAGACATCCGAAGAAGGTTGCTATTCTCCGAGAACGAATGATATCGACGAGGGTTCGCATTGTCTGACGCCTTGCCTGGAAACATGAGGCTGTGGCATCGCGGCCGCAAACTAGATGTGCGCGCATGTCAGTATGCAAGGCGTCCTGGCAGGGGTCAAGCTCCGCGTGAGAGCCCAAAACCTTGTTAGAACCCAGATCCAGCACGCAGCAGGGACCAACAGCCAATTCTCGTCACCCCTAGCTCGGACACCATGGCTTTCTGGAGTGTCCGTCACCCCGGTCCGGGGCTGTATTCGTCTAGTTGCGCAGGCCGGGCTTTCTCGGGACTTGGTGATGCTAGACAGTCAGCCGCGGGCTCGCAGCCTGGTGTCGGTGATTTTTTCGACATTGTGAACGAGGACCAAGGGCCAAGGGAGGGACCAGGTCTAGCCTGCTGCTGTGTGGGCGGGGTGGCATCAGCAGCGAGACAGTCCGCCGGTAGCTAACCGAACGACCGAGAGGCACCTACACTAGAGAAAGAAAGAGAGGGCCCTTCGGCCCAGGGAGGCGGCGGCGGAGGCCGATGACACCTGCGCCAGGCCCGGGGTGTGGCTGCTGAAGGATGGGTGGATGCGCCCGCTGTGCTGGGTTGTTGTGATTGCTGAATCGAAATATCGATAGAGTGTCGTGTGCCCGTGGGTGGAATTTTGGATGAAGCTTGTTTAATTATCGGTTGAGATGCGTCCAATTCATCTCATAGCGAGCCGTGCCTTGGCCCCTCGTCCCAATGATGGTGTTGTCATTTACCTCGTTCGGCGTTGTCTCTTTTGGTGTTCCTGGCGCCGTGGTGTAGTGGTGTTGGCAATGTTGGGTATTGCCTGCTTCAGAGCCCTGGAGGTGAGGGGTCAATGACAGACGACAGCCTGTTGGGCTTTCGCGTAGTGAGCCTCGCAAGCTTGGGCCGCAGGTAGAGTCCGAGGTCGCCGTGCGACGCAGAGGTGCAGAGCGAGCCTCCAGGTCATTATCATCTTCAGCCTGGTCCTGCCTGTTTATGTTTATCCCTCTGCTGATGGGTTGATCATTGATGCAGGAGGAAGGAGGCATCGAATATTGAACACTGGAACAGCACCCTGGCGAAGGGGATCGAAACCAGCCTATGTTTCACTAAACGACCCCAGATCCATCCCCCACAGCAGGCACTCGCAGCGTGTCGCTGCTCATTACGCTTTCTGGGCCGTTGCCGCCGTGGCCGTTCATCTGAAGAGGTCAATCCCAAGAAAGCCAGAGAGCTGTCGCCTATCTGCCAGACGCAGCCAACGCCGAGAAGATAATTACTATGTACTATGTAGATATCCCACAGACAGACGGTTCCACCCCCTTTTGGCTTGCATTCCAAGATTCCTTTCGCCTTTGGGGGGCCCTGTCAGTGCCGGTCGAGAACGGCATAGCGCTGCACGTCGGGACTGCTACTGGACGGACGCAGAGACAGCCTCATCAAAAGCAGCTGTCAGCTCAGCGCGGCATTCACCCTAGCAGAAAGCCTGTCTTGTGTGTTTGTCTGTTCGAGTGGTCGGACAGCTGACAGAGGCACAGATGGTGAGCTTGGGATTGGGGATTGGGATTGACTTGTGTGCACAGCCCCAAGGAAGCCCCTCCATGTGCCCCCCCCCCCCCCCCCCCCCCCTCTTCGCCCCCCCCCTCCCCCCCCCCCCCCCCCCCCCCCCCGTGCCGGTCCCCGTCGCCCCTCCACGCGTCGAGGGAACCCCGTATGGCATCCGCTTCTGCAGCTGGACAGCCAATCCGATCGACGGCGTCCGGTTCTGCCTGTTGCTCTGCTGCTGCTGCCGGCCAATCTGCCCTGTGGTTTGACTGACGAGTTGAAGTGAGAAGTGGACAGAACAGACGCAGCCAGCAGGAGCGCAAAAAATACCGACCAGCAAGCAGCAGGCAAGGCAGGGCTGATCATCAGCAGTCTTGTCTCCAATCTCTCTCGCTCTCTCGCTCTCTCGCTCTCTCGCTTGCTCGTTGTCCTGTCATCCATCCACCGGTCATCCTCTTGCATTTCACTTCCTTGCTGATGTTGCTTGCCGCTCGCTCGCTCGCTTGAACGTCCGCTTGCTTGTTGCTACCATCGATCCTTGTTTCGTCGTCGAACCCCCACCGGAACTTGTTGGACCTGGACCTGACTGACGAGGTTGACTGTGAGAGTCAGAGAGAGAGAGAGAGAGAGAAGCGCGCGCAACACACCACACACACGCCGGAAAGAGACACGCTGAGCCAGAGAGCGGCAACTGAGGAGAAGTCCCGGGCTCAGCCTGCCCGCGTACATACTACCACCCCCAAGAAGCCAAGCAGAGGTGGCCCCCCCGTTCCCCGTCTCCCGTTCTGTTTTTGTGTGCCCGTATCTGGTGCTGTCGCTGCTGCTGCTGCTACTGCTACTGCTACTGCTACTGCTACTGCCACTGCCACTGCCACTGCTCATAGTCAGTCCAGTCCAGTCCAGTCAACAACACTACTACACTACTCACGGGACTGTGCTGTGCCGTGCCGTATTGCTTGCCTTGCCTTGCTTTTATTGCTGGGCTTTGCTTTGCTCTGCCGCACAGCTCCGGCTACAGCTTCAGCTCCAGCGAACCGCAATCTCACCATCAGCTTGCGGCGGCTGCGCACGACCATATCACAACTATAATGCCGGCCTTCGGTCGCATTGGAAAGCACCACAACCGCTCACAGCAAGCACTTGTTGAGCCGGTTGGAGGAGGTGCTTCTGCTTCAGGTCCTGGTTCTGGTCCCGGTCCTGCCTCTGGGTCTGGGTCTGCTCCTGCCGTGGGCACTTCACCGGTGCCTGCGCCAGCTGCTCCTTCCTCTGCTCACTCTCACCACTCTCACTCTCACTCGCACTCGCTGGCTCCTGCGCCCGCGCCTGCCTCCTCAACCTCGACCGCGACCACTCCCACCAGTGCTGTCGGCGCTAACCACCCAATTACCCCCCATTCAGCCTCGTCTACCGCCTTCAGCTCCATCGAGTCCTTTGACGCCCAAAACCAGCTGCAGCATCAACAGCATCAACAACAATTCCAACAGCAGCAGCATCAACAACACCAGCATCATCTATCCCAGCAGCAGCAGCAACAGCAACAGCAACAGCAAGGCCAGAAGGGGCAGCAGCAGCAAGGGCCTCCTCCTCCACCGCCCCACGATTACACTCCTGCCTCAGCCGCTGCCTCTCGCAACTCCCTTTTGGTGCAGCACAATCCACCCGCTGCCGCCGCCGACTCGCGCCAGAGAGGTCAGCAGGAATTCGCCGATTCCGTCTCCCGCTCTCAGTCTCAGCGCTACCCGCCGGCCGTGGCCCCTTACCCCAACTCCCAGTACGGCGCAGCCTCCAGCTCCGTCGACAACCTCAGGGCATCCCTAAACAACACCTCTTCTGCTCCCGGCCAGCCTCAGCCAACTTCGCCCGTCCCGCAACCTGCTCCTCCTCCCGAGAAGCGATCTGCACGGAGGTTGCTCAAGAATATTTTGAGCGGAGCGGGCCGAGATCACCATCACGCACCTCCGCCCTCCCAGCCTACCCCGCCGGGCTCCTACGACAACACTGGTGGCCTTGCTCGCCGACCGTCCAAGAGAGTGAGCAAACCACCACCACCACAGCCGCCCGCCACCATTGCCTTGACCCAGCAGCCTTCCCAGCTCTCTTTGGACCAGCAGTCTGCCGACTGGCCCCTTCAACCTCCTCAACAACAGCCCTCCCCGTTGCAGGGCGTCGGAGAGGTCGAAGATCACCACCGCTTTGTACAAGATCCTAACAGAGACACCCGCCTGCAGAACCCCGAATCACACCGCAGCTCGATCCGCTACGTGCCCAGCGATCTGGATAACACCCCTTACGACGACCCTGCATACCACCAGCAGCAAGTCCAGCAGCTGCACGCCTTGCAACAGCAACACCAACAGCAACTTGATCAACAGGCTGCTTACGACCCCTCCCAGCAGCAGCAGCAGCAATACCACGACCAGTATTCTCAACAGCAGCGTGGTCAATACCCAGGCGGACCCTCTCCCATCTACACTGGTCATTTGGGCACCGGCTCCCACCAAAATCCTGAGACCATCTCCCAGCTCTCGCATGAATCACCGGTCACTGATTCAGACGCTCGCTCGGCAAACGTCCAGTCCGCCCAAACCTCCCCCGCAGTAAGGTACGCCGTGCAGACCACGGACACCCCGCTGCCTTCTTCTCTTCCACCTTCTCAGCAAGGAGCACCTCAAGCCCAGCAACAAAACATGGCTCCTCCACCCGCAGGAGGCCCCCCTCCCCGCTCCGAACGGCGGCCGCAGCAGCCAGACACGGAGAAGTCCCTGCGAAGCCAGGTCGACGCGCCCTCTGGCCCGCCTCCCGGCTACCGACAGAGCCAAACGATGCCTCCTGCCACTGGTGGTGCCAACCCTGGCTACCGTACTAGCAGCGCCCAAGAGGGCCGCCAATTCGAGGGAGCCACGGGAGAGCAGGGCCGCAACAGCCCCCAGCCCTCGAACCCCGACCGTGACGGTACCGACCCTGACAAGTTCAAGGAGCTATGTAAGGTAGATGCGGTCGTTGTGCTGGCAGAATGCTAACAGGTTACAGTGACGAAGTACAAGAATGTCAAGCGCCTCTACTTCGATGGCAAGACGCAGATCGACAACCTAAACTCCCAGATCGAGCAACTCCAAAATGCCATTGCGAACCAGCGAATGTCACAATCGCGTACCTCTCTCGATGACAGCGAGTACATCACACGATTCAACCGTCTCAACGGTGCCATCAACAACCTGTCCTTCAACATTCGCAAGGACTGGCGGACGGTGCCGCAGTGGCTGGACATGTACGTCAGCATCGACGCCCTGAAGACGGGCAAGCAGGAGATGACGGCCGTGGGTCGTGCTGTTATCACCAGATGGATCGTGGAGGAAATATTCAACAAGTGCTTCCATCCAGGTCTCAACTTCGATCTCAGCAGGCAGCTGAAGGAGATTGAGCTCAATATTCGGCGGTTTTCGTACACGATGAATAGTCAAGAGGAGTTTGATGCTCTGACGAACAAGGTCGTCAGTTGGCGGATGGCGACCCTGGAGGGCCTTCAGGCGATCCTGAACTCCCCGGAGAGCGCGGACAACAGAGCAGACTTCACCCGCATGTGCACGTCGAACCTCACGGCGACGTTGTTTCAGTACATGACGGACCCGCCGCCGCCTGGCGTGGACGGCAGTGCGTCTATGATCGTGGAGCTGGCCGTAGGCATCGCAAGCAACTTGCCCATGGAGAGCAGAGACGTGGCCATCACCTACCCCCTGCCCGGGGACCCCATCAACCCGAACGTCATGGAAGTGGAGAAGGCGCCGCTGCCGGCCCTGGACACGCAAAAGGCGGAGGGCGACGGGGATGACAGCCGGGCCGAGGAGGCCGACAAAGACAAGAACGGCAAGGACCGGCGGGCGGACAAGACCAGAAGCGGTATGTTCACAACCATACTCGGTGGCGGACCGCCTCGCAAAGGCAGCAACGCGTCTTCGATCGTGCCCTCAAGTACTGATGCAGCCCCCTCTTCAGCGCTTCCGCCTAAAGACAGCAACAAGGTGCGCCTTGCCGGCTTCCCTGTCGTGGAAGTCCGGGGTCGCCAGGTGCTGATGAAGGCGCCTGTCTGGACACTCTGAAGACGCTGGAGTGATTGATCAATAGAGGAGACCGGAAGAGAGCATCCCTGGGGCTGCAAAAGCAGTTCACATAGAGGAGCGAAAGAGTTGTCTGATGACGTTACTACATATCAAAGAGAGAGAAAGTCTTGGGAGGACGACAACGTTGGTTGAAACTGGTCAATATTGGGAAGAAAGGGGAAGGCACTGGAAACCGACGATCCGGATTGGCACAGGGGGCGAAATTTCATGACTGAAGATTCACATTCATACCACGACGGTCAAACTTGGACACTGGGGTTCCTCTCCTGCAGAAGAGTTGCCTAGATAGTTGCCAAGAACCGCCAAGTTGTTTGCTTTTCTCGTATATTCCCGGCCTCGTCCTCGTTCACGTCCACCGCCTCGTTTACGCTCCCTGCGAGCCTAGATAACCGCACCGCACTTCGGGTTTCTTGCTCGAGTCGCCCTTGGGTTCGATTAGAACGCACGGGGCTTGGTCGAAGGGGCACTGCAGAGATGTGATGTCAGCTTACGCCCGACGAGGCTCTCGGCGAGTGAAAGGGGCAAGGGGCCACGTGCCCTGTTGTAGTCTGCCGGGCACACCTGGTCGTCGCGGCTGGGGAGGTGGCACTTGTTGCTCATCTGCGTGCAGGTCTTGGGAAGTCTGGTCAGCATGTGGATGCCAGGGCCTCGCCTGTTCGTGTTGATGGCGGCGACGAGGAGGACTCACGCCTCTGGTCCGGGTTTCTTCCTGGGTCTGTCTGATGTGCAGGATCTGCCGCGCCGAGGCCGTGCCGAGGACCATGAAGATGGAGAGGAGGAGGATGGAAAGGATGTTCAAGCGGTGATACATCGTCGCAGCCACAAACAATACGATTTTCGTTTCCTCTTATGCCCCCTTGATGGGTGTACGGTCTCTTTTCTCTTTATTTCGTACCAAACGACGGACTGTAGCGACTGAGGGGGATTTATCGGGGTGTAGTTGACGAGAACCGAAAGAACCATCGGATATCTGTCGAGGGTGGGAGTGGAGGGGGAGGGCAGGGCAGGACGAACGTCCTTTTGATCTTTTGCAACACGCGCTCACACGGATGGTCGAGAGTACAGACGAAACGTCACTTTCCCCCTCTCGCCGTAGAGAGAAGTAATCACCTGGTTGCTGCAAGCACACAGACCTTCAGAGAGCGGAAGGAAAGCTTAAGCAATGCGCTTGATTCTTTTTGCGGAGGACTTCTTCCTCTTGTTCACGTGGTATTTAAATATAGGAGAGAAAGATTCCTCGATGATCCAGAAACGACTGCGCAGTGGTTTAGGAACATTGTTGATTTGAGTTGTGGTAGACTCGTGGTCTCGAGGACGTACAAAGTCTCGAAACATATGAACAGCTGCCGAACGAAGATGAAGATATCAAAGCGCCCATGACAGAACGCTCGAGACAGAAGGCAGTCTATGTTTTCCCCCGGGGCCTGGTGATCCTCCATAGAAGAAACCAACAGACCACCAAAGTGCTTGCTTGCTCGCTCTCTGACAAGCTCAAGTTCCTCCGAACTCGTTTCTTTTGTGTCACCCAGAAAATCACACGCACTACCTCCTCTTCTCCTCCCATGGTTGCAAGCGGGGATCGACCGCCCCGGGAAGCTTGCTGCATGGTTTGTGCTACCACGGTACCGTACCTACCTACCACGAAGGAGGAGGGGGAGGGGCTCTCTGACCGCCTGCTTCTTTTGGATGAGCTCTGCAGAATCACCCCGCCAAAAAACAATTCGCGACTGCGGGTGTTTTTTGGACTGTCGCAGGATAGCAGGAAACCAGTCTTCTTATCCAAGTTACCAGGTTACCAAAAAAAGACTCGAGATAAAAAAAAACAGCTCAAAATGGCCTCCAAACCGACGCACTTGGAGCCCTCCAAGCTCGGAACCAAGGAATAGTCCGTCCACCCCTCCTCCCACCCTCCCCGGAAACATACCCTCCAAGCAATCGACTAACAGAAAAACCACCAGCTGGTCCTCCCTCTACACAACCGAGCTCTCCAACAACGCCTCCGATCCCTCCGACCGCGGCACGGTCTGGTTCGACGACTCGGACGCCGAGTCCAAGCTCCTCACTTACCTCGAGAACCTCACCGAGTCCGCCCCCTTCGACCACTCCCTCCGCCAGTCTGACGCCTCCTTCCTTGACCTCGGCTGCGGCAACGGATCCCTGCTCTTCGCCCTCCGCAACGAAGGATGGGCCGGCCGCGCACTGGGCGTGGACTACGCCCCGCAGAGCGTCGAGCTCGCGCGCCGCATCGCGAGGCAGAGGAGCGAGGCGCCCAAGGAGGACGAGGAGATGGCCGACGCCGACGACGAGGAGGAGGACGTCAAGGAGCCCGAGTTCGACGAGTGGGACCTCCTGAACGGGCCGTGGAAGACGGTGCTCAACGGCGCTCAGGCCGACGGCTGGGACGTCGTGCTGGACAAGGGCACCTTTGACGCCATCTGCCTCAGCGACGAGAAGGACGCGCAGGGGAGGCGGATCTGCGAGGGGTACAGGGGCCGCGTGCTCCGCCTGGTGAAGCCCGGCGGCCTGCTCCTTATCACGAGCTGCAACTGGACCGAGGAGGAGCTTAAGGCTTGGTTCGAGGGCCCCGCGGCCGAGGGCGACGCCGGGCGCTTCGTCGCCGTCGGCAAGGTCGACTACCCCAGCTTCACCTTTGGCGGCGCCAAGGGCCAGACGATTAGCAGCTTGTGTTTCCAGAGGCAGGCCTAGATTGGGTTCATGACGCGACGACTTGGACGAGTAGAAAAGTATATTCCCATCTTCAACCATGCTCACACTTGACTGGCCCGTGCTCGTTGTATCGCGTTTCTCTTGACTGGTGGCTGCTGGTATCATACATTGATTTCTTTTTGTATCGGGAATCCAGGCAGCGTCACCTACCCTCTCGTCCTCTCAAGTCTACTCCGTAAAACCAATGTCTCGGAGCCGAACCTCCTGGTGTCTCCTCCTGGGATAACCTCTCGACACCGATTTCCCTCCTTCTAGTATGTCTTTTTTTGCGATTCGAAGAGGCGAGCTGAAGGCAGCACCAAAAGAACTGTGATCGTGTGTTGTGTGGTTGAAGCACGCAAGCGAAGAATGTTGGGACGGGGTCGAGTAAGAATTGGGAATTGCTTCATTACGTCTCTCATCTATGGTGATGTATTCATCGGCTCGCCAGCAGAAGGTCCAGAAACGCTGTTCGCAGACGTTGTCGCAAAGTACCGCACGTCGACATCGTCATCCTTTTGCAGCTTCTCGAGCTTGGGAATGACGCGCGACTGAATCAGCTCCATTCCTCTGGGGGACGGGCTGAAGCTGGTACCCTCCTTCTCCAGCGAGTAAACGGTGCCCTCCTCCGGCAGACGACGCAGGACGTCAATAAGAACACCGTACGTCTTGGCGACGTTGAAGCGAATGTTGGGGATCTCGTCGTCGACAAGCTTGTCGAGCATAGGAAGAATTTTGTCGGCGATGACTTCCATGCTCACGACAGAAGCGAGCGTCTGCAAGTTGTTAGCAAAATCTTGTTGGCGGTGGCTGCGGCGGCCAACTTACGGTGATGGCGAAGCAGGTGGTCATCCGGTACAAATAGTTAGGGTGATTGCCCATGGCCATCACCTTGGGGATGATTGCTTCGCTCGCCCATTCAACGCCGAAGACCTCGGTCAGCTTCTTCAAGTTGTGCGTGGCAGCTTCGCGGATTGAAAAGACTGTGTCGCCAAGCCAGCTCATACACAGGTTGCTCAACTTTTCGTCAAAGAACTTGACGCCCAGTTGGCTTGCGAGCAGGGGAATGTACTCGATGATGGCAAGCCTGACACGCCATTGTTTGTCTTCGGCTAGCTGAACGATAGCGGGAAGAAGAGACTGCGAGAGCAAATCAATGCCAATAACTGCCACACCGTTAGTTTGTGTTGCGTGCAGCTCCAGAATGAGACATACCCTGGTTGACGAGCTCAAGCTTCGAGATGATATGAAGGCGGACCTCGGGGAACTCGTCCTTGAGCATCTGAAGGAACATGGGCAGGAGGTGATCAATAGTTCTGTGATGGGTTAGTCAATGAGACGCACGGGCAGAAAGGAGCCGGGTGACGCACTCTTGCTTGCCCAGAATAGGTGCAAGGCCGCTAATTTGGGTGCCGAGAGCGGCTCTGACGTGCTGAGAGGTGTCGGAAACGAGGTCCTCGACGCTGCTCATGATGTCGTTCAAAAGAACGGTTCTGTCGACAAGGGCGCAGAAGCCGGGTATTTGTCCAGCGATCGCGGTCCGGACCTCAGCCTCGTTATCCTTCAGCAGCTTGACGAACGAGGGCACCAGATCCCTCGAGACGACCTCCTCGTCAACGGCCTTGGAGATCTGTGCGCGCATTTAGCAGGATACCCGAATCCCAGTCACCGACCGAACCCACCTTTTCGAATCTGTCCGCAATCATGTATCGGACTCTCCAGCTCTTGTCCTCGATCAGGTTGCGCAGCGAGGTGAGGAGGACGCCGTGGCTCGACTGTTGCTCCTTGGGGACGACTTCGGCGATGGAAATGAGGATCTCGACGGTGAGTAAACGGACAGAGTCCTGGTCGTCTTGGGCGAGGTGCTGGAAAAGGGGTATCATCTCCTCGACAACGACGGTAGCCGGCATCTCCTTGACGAAGTTTGCCATGTTCGTGGCAGCCTGACGCCTGACCATGGGGGTCTCATCGTGGACGAGCTGGCCGAACTGCTTCCGGAGCTCTTCTTGGACCGAGGGGGACACCTTCTTGTAGGGGGTTGTGTAAAGGCCGCAGCCTGAGACCTTGGAGGTGAACCAGTCTGCTTTTGACAGGCGAACCGTCAGGGGGATGAAGTATTCTTCGACTTGTTGGGAGGACAGCTCCTCGCAGATCTTGTTGAGAGACTCGACGGCCTGTGGCGGTTAGGCGACGTGGATAGGGGGCTCAGGGCAGGGGCCGATAGCTACCTTGTCACGCACGACGGGCTCCTCGATGGCGGCGAGGTTCTCGAGAGGAGACAAGAGGACGTGACCCCATTGGGCGCCTCCGACGTACTCGATGAAGTTGCCGAGCTCGCCGCTCAAAGCGACCAGCACCTCGTCCTCGTCCTCGACGGACTCTGACAGCACGTTCAGATATGGCTCAAAGAGGGATGAATGGGGTGCGCGACACTAACCGTCGAGGAAGGGGATCAATTCCTCTCGCGTGCGCTCGGCGCCCAGGGCGAGGGCGATGGTGGAGAGGCGGTGGATGGCATTGAGACGCAGGAGGACATCGTCGTGCTGTATTTTAGAGGTCAGCGACCGAAGGTTCGCGGGGTACCGGATGGATGGTGGTGAGCCGCGTCGGGGACGCCGAGCGAGGACAGGCAAGGAGAGCAAAAGCACACAGTCACCGCCATACCTTTAGCTCGTCGATGAGGACGGCGATGGGATAGAGCTCGTCCTGGGTGTTCGGCGCGTCTGCCATGGCGAGCGAGAAAGTGCAGGCGCGTCTATCGATGGCGGGTTCGTGGGATGTGAGAAAGGGAGTCGAGGTTGTTCTGGGCGATCGGGGTGGATCGCGTGCGAGTGATGCAATGGGTTGGTTGAGGGCGAGCGGCTGTCGTTGTGGGATGGGGGGGCTCTAAAATCTGAGACGACGCAACCGGGATGGTGGACGTTAAGTACTATGAGGCAACGGGTGCAGGCGAGCAGACCATGCCACGATCCGAGAGCGGGTTGGCGACAGAAAAAGGCACGATATCGCGGCAATGGTGGAGAATGAGCAAGAGGTGGTGTTGATTTGAAGTGAGGCAAAGGCAGCAGAGGCACGGGGATGGAAGTTTGACGCTGCGGTTCTGAAGTCGACGTTCGCTTCTGCGTCGGCCGGTCCTGCGCTTGACCAGTAAAGCTTCCACCTCACCTCACTGATCAAATGGCAGCCCCAGGCGCCCAGGAGCCCTGTACACTACTATTATCTGCGACCACCCCGGACAGCTGAGAGGCTAGGTACCTTCCATCACCTAGGTTGTGGTACGTACCCGTCGCCTGGTCGTGGACGACGTCAGGCAGGGGTGCAGGACGTGGTGCGCTTTTCTGGTGGTGAGGGGCTGCCTCTGGAAGCGCAGATTCCATCCGTTTTAGTACTTTGCGCAGGTACTTATGAGATACCTCGATGATTACAGCTAGACGTATGCGTAGATGCCAGAGGTGTTTCTCCTTCCCCGTCCTTCCGTAACCTTTGATGAGCGAGAATCTCGAGATCTGGAAGCTGCACTGTACGACCTTTTCTTGCTATATGCATCACGAGTCTCCTAATCGAGCACTATAAAAGTAGACACAAGGGAGGGGCGGCCGTGCCCCGTACGTATGTAGTGAGTGATATGTGTAGCTAAACTACGCAGTCAAAAAGTACGATTGAGCTGCAGGGAACGGATAGGCGCTTGATTCCAGACGGATGGCGGCTACCTCACATTTCGTTGCCATCGACGTGGCAACCGCCATCTATCAACTACAAGACAGCTCTGTAATGTTGAGTGCTAGTGAGTGCTGTCATGCTTGGTAGGTACTTGAGTAATCCATAATAGCAAGGTCTTCTTCGTCCGTCAAGCAAAAACATCCAGTGGCGCCGGACGCACTGCGCGCCAGCTGTCATCGGCCAGGCCAGCCCGCCCGTTCGGTGGCCCTTCAGTCTACCGGTTTCGGTGGCACCTGGGCACGAGCCACATCGGACCCTGGAAAATTGAGATGCCGAGTCTTGACGCTGCTTTAGCTGCCCCTCAACCCCGCACTCACTCTCCAGGCCGCCGCTGCGCCCGATGACTCTTTCTGCATAGTAAAAGCAGCAGCAATTTCATCCCGCCAGCGAACCCTCCGTGCTGCAGTTGCGACTGTCCCCAAAATTTCTTGTGACTCAAGGCTACATTGGAGAAGGACAGCGACCACGACTTGGATCCTCTCCTGCCCCTGACGACCGCCGGACCGCCACTTTCTCGAGAGATTTTCGCCAATCCTCACCATGCCTACCATATCCGTCAACAAGTACGATCTGTACAAGGCCTTGGGTCAAAAGTGAGTTGCGCTGCGGCCGTACCGCCTGTCTCGATGCAGGCCACGACCCCGCCATCCCGAGAGCTCCCCGCTAAACATGACCACGCAGCTTCACGACCCAGGAGTTTGAAGACCTCTGCTTCGAATTCGGTATCGAGCTCGACGAGGACACCGAAAATGACGAGCGGCCAATTGTCAATGGCGTGCAGGAGCCGCCCCAGCTCAAGATCGAGATCCCCGCCAACCGATACGATATGCTGTGCTTCGAGGGAATAGCGCTCATGCTCAACATCTTCCGTGGCAAGGTTCCTGCCCCCAACTACAAGGTCGTCGAGCCCAAGGACCCCGAAACCCAGGTCATCACCGTGGCCCAAGATACCAGCAAGATCCGACCCCTCGTCGCCGGTGCGATCCTCCGAAACATCAAGTTCACCCAAGAAAGCTACGAGTCTTTCATTGCCCTTCAGGACAAGCTTCACATGAACCTGGCGAGACAAAGGACACTGGTTGCTATTGGAACACACGACCTCGACACGATACAGGGCCCTTTCACCTACGAGGCCCTGCCTCCGAAGGACATCAAGTTCAAGCCCCTGAACCAGACCAAGGAAATGAACGGCGAAGAGCTGATGCAGTTCTACGAGGGCGACAAGCACCTTGGCAAGTACCTGCACATCATCAAGGACTCGCCTGTCTACCCGGTCATTTACGATAAGAACCGTGTCGTATGCTCCCTGCCGCCCATTATCAACGGCGACCACTCCAAGATCACCGTTGACACCAAGAACGTCTTCATCGAGATGACCGCGACCGATGCCACCAAGCTCGACATTGTCTGCGACATGATGGTCACCATGTTCTCCACCTACTGCGCCGAGCCTTTCACCGTCGAGCCCGTCAAGATCGTTTCCGAGCACAACGGCGCCTCGAGGACGACCCCCAAGCTTGAGCCCCGCACCATTGACGTCGAGATCGACTACCTCAATGCCTGCACCGGTCTCAACGAGACCCCCGAGACTCTGTGCAAGCTCCTTACCAAGATGGCCTACATCGCGAAGCCTTCCGGCAAGGACAGCAATCTCCTGAGTGTCTCCATCCCTGTCACTCGTGCCGACGTGCTTCACCAGTGCGATGTCATGGAGGACCTCGCCATCTGCTACGGCTACAACAACCTCCCCCGATCTTCCCCCAACAAGAGTGCGACCATTGGCGCGCCCCTGATGATCAACAAGCTCGCCGACATTATCCGGACAGAGGCGGCCATGGCCGGGTGGAGCGAGGTCCTCCCCCTCATCCTGTGTAGTCACGACGAGAACTTTGGCTGGCTGAACAGGAAAGACGACGGCAAGACTGCGGTCAAGCTTGCCAACCCCAAGACTGCCGAATACCAGGTTGTGCGCACGTCTCTGGTGCCCGGTCTGCTGAAGACCATCCGCGAGAACAAGAAGCACAGCGTGCCCATCAAGATCTTCGAGGCTTCCGACGTTGTTTTCAAGGATGAGTCGTTGGAGCGCAAGGCTCGCAACGAGCGTCACTTCGCCGCCGCCTGGTACGGCAAGACTTCGGGCTTCGAGGTCGTTCACGGTCTCCTCGACCGCATTCTGCTGATGCTTCGCACCGCCTTCATCACCAACGACGAGGGTTTGACCGGCAAGAGCGTCGACTTCAAGGTGGCTGAGAACCCCAGCAAGCCCGACGGCTACTGGATCGAAGAGATCAACGAGGACACTTTCTTCCCTGGCCACGCGGCTGCCATCTACCTGCGCCTCGGCGGTAAGGAGCAGCGCATCGGCGAGTTTGGCATCCTGCACCCTACCGTGCTGGAGAAGTTTGACTTGAGGTATGATGACCCTTAGCCCCTTGAAAGCGGGAACGATCATGACTGACCACGATTAGATACCCTGTGAGCACCCTTGAGATCAACCTCGAGGTCTTCTTGTAGTGATGAGCATGATGGGTTTATGGATATGACGGATAGCAACGGACAAATAAAAAAATCAAAGTCGTAAAATGCGAGGCTTGGCGTCGGTGTTTGAACATAGACCTATTTGTGCCTGATGCCAGAAAAGAGCCTCACACAACCTGACACCAGACGAAGAGAAATAGACTCAAAATTCAAGCCAAAAAAAATGACAAACTGGGGCAATTTCGTGTCAGAGTGTGACTGGAAAACGTGGCAAATCAAGGAAGAGAGTAGTGACAAAGTAGGACGAATTGTGCTGCCCAGGTCTTGGATAACCAACAGC
This sequence comes from Colletotrichum sojae, assembly GCA_014235955.1. Classification (NCBI taxonomy): domain Eukaryota; kingdom Fungi; phylum Ascomycota; class Sordariomycetes; order Glomerellales; family Glomerellaceae; genus Colletotrichum; species Colletotrichum sojae. The sequence goes on along the minus strand of WIGN01000150.1, from coordinate 73,108 downwards.
CTGAGCCACACGTCCACATCTACAAGAGTAGAACAGCATTCAGGACTAGCTTGTCACATTTACTACTACCAAGAGCCAAGCAAATCATAAGAGGGCTGATACCCTTGACTCGTCATACTGGAGACTGATTAGAATTAAGAAGCTTTTCGAGAGTACAGGAGGTTCAAAATCCAAGCGGATCTATATAACGAGCTCCAAGCCGCCCCTCGTCTCTCGCCTCTGCGCCAGTTTTCTGTCCCAGGCCATCCGATCTGGCTCCCTCCGTGTATCGTCATTTCTCGCGGCTGTCCCTTTGCCGCCAAGCTGCAGATGCAAACCGCACCGCTCTGACGCCAACCAAGCAAGGCCAGCAGCCTCCAAGTCGGCACGCCGCCGAAACTGGCGTGCATGAAACGGAGGAAGAAAAAGAAAGAAAAAGGTACAGTACAAGTACAAAACCACACCTCGCTGATTTCCCTTCTTTCAACTCGCCGGCTCAATTGCTCGTTGGTTTTCCCATGAAACGAAATTGTTGAAAAGATTTCCATCAAACGCCCGAGATTTCATCATAACCCGGAAAGCCGATCCGCCATGCTTCGTCAATCAGTCGTTAAGGTTTGCAGAGGACTGCCATTTGCCGAGAAGATAGCGTCTGTGCCGTCGTCTACCAAGACGAAGGTGCTGCCGTCGGTAGTCTCGCTGCTGTGGCTGTGCTCGCTGTGGGCGCTTTCATCGTCATCAACGCTCATGACGCCCCAATCTATCATACCGTCACGCCCCCACCCGTTGGACGAGACCGAACCGCAGTCGCTCGACGTCTCATCATCAGAATCATTCCAGTTCAAGTCCCCGTGAGAATAGAAATTGGCATTGAACGTCTCTGTCGCGCTTGTGTGTTCGATCTCGTAAGGCGCTTCATGCAATCGTTCGAACATGACGCCCTATGTCATTTCCCGTAGCTCTTGCTCGCTGCGGCTTGGAACCCTCGAGGTGGAGGCGGGGCTGGCGTTGCGGCCGCCGCCCAGGTTGTTGATCATACCAGAGACGTTGCGACCGATGTTGAGGTTGGCAATTCCATCTCTCAGCGATGAAAAGGTGTTTGTATTCTCCGCAGAGGCGCTTCGGTGCAAAGTTGGGGGCTGCAGCTCTTGTTGTGCCTGGCGGCGCCTCTCCTCTGGTGTGAGAGTCGTGTGCGCAGATTCCACGGCGGCCAAAACGGACTGGGACGCAGCCAGGGATGGTGGCTTGGAGCTCGCCTGGGGTGGAGTACCAGGTTGACTGCTGGCGTAGGACTCTTCCGTCGCAGGCTGGAAGTTCGCCAGCGCAGACGCCCTGCTCTGAGCTTGGGCGGCGTTAGCGTGCAACTGGGAGTTCATTTCCTCATCAGTCCGGTTGAAGAGTTGGTGCCACCAGACAACGTCCTTCAGATCCGGCTTGATGATCGAATCACGGCCCTTAACGTATTCGTCGATAGTGGGGTCGTATTTCTTGTTCGTGAACTCGGCCTTGCGAGGCAGGAAGTAATCCCATACAGAGGACGTGCGTTCGGCCGCGCGACCCTCACGTCTCTGCTTCTCAGAGTTGTAGAGAAAGGTGCCGTATTGGCAGGAGTAGAGGTGATAGAGGAGGCGGCGGAGGAAACGCTCGTTGAACTCAAACTTGGTCGGGTTCTGGCGGAGAAGCTGATAAACACAGTCCAAGAACTGGTGGAATACGGGACTGATCATTTTGGGGACGGTAGCCTCGTCGTTAGCGACCTTGCCAGTGGCAGCCTCGGCAATAACATCGGGATCGACGGGATCGTCCTTGTTCTGGTTGAAAAATCGCCTGGCTCCCGCAAAAATGTTCTGGACTGCGTCCACACGTCCGTCGTTCTCTCCGGGCTGGATGGTTTGGCCAGCCATTGCATCTTTTTGGACACTGAACCAGCTCTCATGGCTCAAGGGGCCAGAACGCAATCTAAACATGTGGCCAAACGAGAGCCAATCCTTCTCGACGAGAACCATGAAGCCCTCGATGGTTCTGAAGTATGGATCCAAAAGGATCTGACCAAGAGCACTGAGCTGACTTGTGCGATCCCAGCCGTCCGAGCAATGAATCAAGACGTGCGAGTGTCTGTACCAGATCTGCCGGGCGATAATATCGGCACCATTCAAGACAGCCGTCGTGTGCTTGAGCCAGCCGCTGGCGGCGAGGGCGTTTTGATCCGGGGGCAGAGAAGAGACATCGGCGTCCTTAATGGCCTCCACGACCTTGTTCAGAGAGTTCCGCATGACATGAATGTTTTCAATGTTCATGAAAGCCTTTGTCGCGCCGGGGTACCTGTCCATGGGCTCGGAGCCCATTCCCTGGACCTGGTTGACCATGGCGTTGACCGTGGGGCGCGCATCGACAATCATGTTTGCCTGCTGGGCCCCGAATACCAGTCTCTTTCCCGTCTTCTCGTCGTAAAGCTTGGTCGCTGCCTCCTCAATCATGCTCTCCTCGAATCTCTCTTGCTCCGAAAGGCTGGCGCTCTCAGAGCCCTCTGACTGGCTGAGGCGGGGGCTCTGCTCAGAGTCGTCGCTCGAGCGCGGGACCCGGGCGGCAAATGAAGCCAGAACCAACTTCTCGTCCTGCACATTGTTTTTTCTGGTAATGCCTGACAGAGGCTGGGCACTTCGAGTGATTGTGCAGTTGTTGACGCTGTGAATGTAGCTAAGAACCGGTATGCGGTTCCTCGATCGGTACTCCTTGGCATACTTCAAAACGTTATCGGAGATGACGGATGGAACCACGAGCACGGCAGGATAGGTGTCGCAGAACGTGTAGTCCTTGTTGATGTGGGTGATCCTCCATCCCTTGTCTGCCGACTTCTCGCTGATGCCTTGGCGGCGGAATTCGGCTTTCGGATCGTACACCTGCCAACCATTGAACTGCTTCTCAAGCTTCGAGGGCTTGTGGAAGAATGCGAATAGGTGGTCAACACTCGGCAGCTTGCAGGTCCTCGTCTTGACAAAGCTAAATACGTCTTGCGCGACCTTGTCGTTTTCGAAGAGGAAGGATACGAAGATGAAATCGCGACAACGAATTCGGATGGAGCTAGGGAAGCCAGAAGTCGGGGGCAAGAGCCGCAGGATGCAGTTGGATAGCATCGGGTATGTGATCCATGACTCCCGGTTTTTAGGCGGCGTCTCAGGCTTGGGCTGGTCCTTGGGAGGATCAGGAGGAGGCGCACAGAAGACAAGGTGAAAGTCGGTCAGACGGAGGGTGCCAGTAGAGGTGATACCTCCGTTGATGCATTGGACATTTTCGACTACCTGTAATCAGATCGCATGTGTCAGTTAGGCGCGAAGGGGTAACAGAAGGCACTGGGAAATGGAGAGTCGGGACATGCAAACTTACCTTTCTTGCCTCCATATTGAACTGCGATTGATGATGCTTCTTTGAGCTATACAAGCATGGCCGCACGGAAGGTCCGGAGGGCAGGGTTTGTAGGCGGTTAAGAAAATCACCTGAAGAAGAGCAGCAGTGAAGCCACCCAACTTCTGCGACGCGCAAAAGAGCTGTAGTAAATTTGGAAGAAGCAGAAAGACAAAAAAAGCGTTAAAGGCTTTGCAACGATGCCAAAATGGAATTTTGGAGTTTGCGCAGGTAAGGGTTGTAGAGGTCAGCTCGGCACAAGCCCCTGGTGGTCAGGTTGGACTGCTGTTGTCGCAGGGCTAGTTGGTGTAGCAGGAAGGAAGGGGTCGGCTGGATACCCACTAGCGCGGGGCTGAAAGCAGACGTCACGCTCTTTGGGGGGGCCGTCTTTTTTTTCAGGACAGAACAAGCTCACCTCGGGGTGATGAATGAGGCTATTAATTATTGATTGGTCTCTATGGAGCTTGTGTATGTTTTGGGTCGATTTGTTTGATTGTGGGAAAAAAAAGTATTAATCTACGTATTAGTATGGCAACAACCACTGTAGTCTACAATCGGCAAGTGCGAATTGCATTGCAACAGCCGTGTCAGGGACCGGATTGTCAGATGTCACCCACCTGACGTCTTCAGCCTTCGGGCGTGACCTGTGACCTTTGGCTTGACGGAACGGAGCAGCAAGGACCTTCTTCACCTCCAAGAAACCCCACCACAGTCAGCTCCCCCCTCCCTCCTGAGAACCCCACGCGACGGGACGGGGTATGTTGTGGCGGAACATGCTGTCCCGACATCCCGGCCTTCTGGTGGAGACAAAATGCTGAGGTAAGGAAGCGAGAGAAGCCCGTGCTCACCGCCCGCGCGCTCGCGTCGGGGGCAGCTGGCAAGGCCAGCCAGCACAGAAAAAAAGGTGGGCACGGGCCACCCGGCTAGGGCTTCACACACGAATGAATTTGTCGAAATTCTGAGAAGGAGACCTCCATCCAGTGACCCCAGGACAACCTCACCTGCAACACCACCGACGACGTCGAATTTCCCAAAACCCGTCCACCTATCCCCAACCCTTTCGACACCGGGCACGAAAGTCAAGATGGCTGTTCCAGGCACTCAGATGTAAGTCATTGCATCCCCGAATCGCCCCTTCGTTACGGTTTTCCGAGTTGCAATCGTGCCGTGTGCACGCCTGCCCCGCCCAAATTTCGAGTGCTTCGCGATCTCGAAGGAAAAGGAAAAAGGAGGGAGTCGCAGTTTTTGGGGGAACAACGATGGCTGGGGCAGACGACGAGCCTTGGATGGCGATGAAGCGATTATAAGAAGGCATTGCTGACTTATTCTCCCCGAACAGCTCCAAGCGCAGAAAGTTCGTCGCCGATGGCGTCTTCTACGCTGAGCTCAACGAGTTCTTCCAGCGCGAGCTGGCCGAGGAGGGTTACTCCGGCGTCGAGGTCCGCGTCACCCCCACGGTAACCGACATCATCATCCGCGCCACCCACACCCAGGAGGTCCTCGGCGAGCAGGGCCGCCGCATCCGCGAGCTCACCTCGCTCATCCAGAAGCGCTTCAAGTTCCCCGAGAACTCCGTCTCCCTCTACGCCGCCAAGGTCCAGAACCGCGGTCTCTCCGCCGTCGCTCAGTGCGAGTCCCTCCGCTACAAGCTCCTCAACGGTCTCGCCGTCCGCCGTGCCTGCTACGGTGTCCTCCGCTTCATCATGGAGTCCGGCGCCAAGGGTTGCGAGGTTGTCGTCTCCGGCAAGCTCCGCGCCGCCCGTGCCAAGTCCATGAAGTTCACCGACGGCTTCATGATCCACTCCGGTCAGCCCGCTAAGGACTTCATCGACTCCGCCACCCGCCACGTCCTCCTCCGCCAGGGTGTCCTTGGTATCAAAGTCAAGATCATGCGCGGCTCCGACCCCGAGGGCAAGGCCGGTCCCCAGAAGACCCTCCCTGACGCCGTCTCTATCCTCGAGCCCAAGGAGGAGCAGTCCGTCGTCCAGCCCATGTCCCAGGACTACGGCGCTAAGGCCGCCCAGGCCCAGGCCGCCGCCGAGGCGCAACAAGCTGAGCAGCAGGAGGGTGGCGAGGAGGCCGAGGCCCAGTCGTAGGAGACTGTCGAGCCGCAGGCTGACGAGCCAGAGGTTATTGAGCCGGAGGTGCCTGCCGAGCCCGAGCAGTACACGGCTTGGTAGACCTCGCAAGACTGATTCGCTCGGCAATTCCCCTTTTCTTCTCTTTCTCCAAAAAAGATGTCGCATTTGGGAAAATTACAAAAAGGTGTCGCGCGAACAGCGAAAGGAGGACGGGGGTGGAACACTACTACTCAGGCGTCTTGATCACATTTTGCATCACTCTGCGAAAGGGAGGGAATTCGGATAGTTGCGACTGGCTTGTAATGGTACAACAAACCACGATATGAGCAACGAAATCATTCAGACCAACGTGCTGTCTCTGGTGCCCACTTCACGTGATGCCTGTCACCTATTAGACCCCTGGTCGTAGATACCTACGTCATGTACTTTTATGTGGGCGAGATCCGCTGTAGGTGTGAGGGAGCTGGCGACCCTGTCTGCCCTGTCTGCCCCCGTGGGCTCGTAGAAGATCATCACGCATTATAGATACCTCCCGTAGCTGCATTACCGTAGCCCAAGGTACTTCCTAGTGCCAGGTCGTCGGTTCATGCTACTCAATTCGAGCTCTATGGCCCGCGTCTATGGTGCTGATGAATGCTTGGAAAATGAACAAAAAATGCCGTCTCACCGGCAGCGGGCCAGACAGAGCATGGCCACTTTCCCACAACCCTCTTCTTCGTCTCGTCCCACCCGTAATCGTACAAGAGGTGCTTCCGCACTGCTTCAGCACATGGTACCATGGAAACCAACCCCGCCCCCCTTCCCCGATGAACGCCCCGATTGTCCCACCCGTGTTATTGTTCCTGTAATACTCCTCTTTTGCCGCAGAAGTGAAAAATGGTATGGAAAGCGTGTGTGATGCTGGTTTCTCGGCCGCCGCCGCGGCCCCCTGCCTTGATTTCGGGGGGTGGGGGTGGTGTGCGCCTGCACCTAATTCCATTGGGTCTGTGCCTCTTTCATTTGGATTCCGATCGTGTCGTGGAGAACTTCTCAGTCATATGGCTTCGAGAAAATGTACAATGCTGCCCTCTCATATTTGGGGCCTGGGTAAAGAAATGCTTCAACAAGAAAATTGACAATCGCCGCGTTGACGTCTACCGACGATGGGGAAAAACAGACTATCTAGTCTCGCTTCCTCACCTATCACCTGACCTGTGATTTTGGAGCTCGATGGTCTCGTTGTAGGTCTTGGAGTGGCCATTGGCGTGTCCGTTCACCCGGCGGCGGTCATTCTCATCGTCGCTTTCCTCGGCCAGGTCGGTGAGACCAAACTCGGCGCCGGCCTCCTCATCGTAGGCCCTCATCAAGCCCGTTGTGTCACCGTGGTGGCTGCCAATGCTCAGCCGAGGGTCTTGGCTTCTCCGAGCCTGCATGCTCAAGCGGGTCTGAATGGTAGAGACCATGTCCGTGCCCATGGCATCCGAACCGCCTTGGCCGGCAATCAAACGGTGTCCGTTCGGGTCGGATCTCGAGAGGTTCAACAGGTAAACGCCGGTGAATGTGACCAGGAAACCACAAAGCAAAGAGATCGTGTTAACGGTGTCCGTGGTGTTGAAGCCGCCAAACAGGATGAAGGAGGCGCAGAGGGTCGCGGTCGTGAAAGTCACGTAGTAGAGGGGGTTGACGCTACGTGTCGCCTTGTTAGCGCGGTCCGTGACATGCGATGTGAACGTGGTTTGACTTACATGTTGGTGGGGAATTGAGCGAGCGCCTTGTTGAAGTAGTTCATTTGCGTCAGGATGCAAACAGCCGTCAGAATCATAAAGACGTAAGTCGACGGGTGGGAAAACTGGTTGTTTCCGGCGAAAGTGAGCTTCAGGGCAATTCCGAAAGCCTTGACGGACATGACCGAGACGGAGCCGACAGTCGAGCAGATGGACAGGTAGATGAGCGCATTCTTCTTTCCGTGCACCGGCGCAACCTTGTAGATCATGACGACGGCAAAAACGGTAACCGCGAAGGCGTACAGCAAAAAGCCTGGCAGACCATTAGCACTTTTCCTCCCGCTCTTGGCTCACGGGTCACAAGACTTACCCGGCTGGATGGCATAATGCAGAATCTGGTCAATCGTCTGGATATCTTCATCGGGAGGTGCGTGGAGGACGATGATGACGGCGCCAATCAAGCAGATCGCACTGCCGAGACGACCAAGAGTACCGAGTTCTTCCTTCAAGAAATATGAACCCAAAACGGCTCCGATGAGGACAGACAAGGCTCCGAGAGGGGTGACGAGAATTGCCGGCGCAAAGGCGTAGGCTGCAAAGTTGCAGACTTCTCCAACGACCACTAAGCACATGTTAGCGAAGCGGCACCAGCAGCTAGAGGGGCTAGTGCAGCTCACGGGTCGAGATGCCGGCCCACCAAACTGGGCTCTTTAGGTATACGAAGCCATCTCCTTCGAATCCGTGGCGTTCTTCAGCTTGCATGAGACCCTGGAGCGAAGCATCAGCGTCAAGTGTCGCGAGGGCGGTCGGAGAATCTCTTGATGCAGCAGCTGCTCAAGTGACAGCTCATGGTCGCATACCTTTTTTGTAATAACGAAACTGATACCTGCGGGCCGAAGAGTCAGCAACGTGCACTTAAGCCGGGGGCAGAGAGTGATTGCGTACCAATGGCCAAACTAGATGCCATGGCCAGAGCCAGGCCGATGTATCTGCGCGGGCGGAGTGTCAGCGAAGGCCAGATGGATGCTATCGGCAGAGGCGATGGTGTCGCAAACATACTTCTCGTCTAACATCATCTTTTCAGAAATGAGCGCGTCGACGGCGACGAATAGCGAAAAGAGCGTCGGGTGGGATTAGGCGTGTGCGCCGTGGCGAGTAGTTCGCTGAATGAGAGTGTCGTGTCCCGTGGAGGGAGGCTGGCGAGGCTCGCGCCGGGCGAGGACGAGAGAGGGATTGGAGGAACAAGTCGGCCCTCGTCAGCAGCGACACATGGAAAGACGGGAGGACTGGACTGTCGAGACTCTGTCGGTCGTGGAGGCCGAGCAAGCGGGTCGTCGTCGTCGTCGTCGTAGTGGTTATCGTCGTCGTGGTTGGGGAGAGAGTATCGTGGCCGTCGGCTCGAATCGAGTCGAGTCGAGAGAGTCGTCGTGGCTTCGTCGTGTCGGGTCGGAAGTGAGAGTTGGCGCAAAGGGGAGGGATGGTGTTTCGCGGGATTGTGCAGATAAAACTGTGAGGGCGGCACGGGTACGTAGTGCGCAGGTGGTAGGTATGTAGGTGGGCAGGGTGCGTGTGCGTGTGCGTGTGCGTGACAGACGGGTTGGAGGTGATCAGGTACCTTGGCGGGTTTATTCGTACGGCTACGACCCAGGTATCGGAGGCTGGCAAAGTAAAAAGTATCAAGCAGAGGCTGCAGAGCTGCTGGAGGTGCACACTTGAGGCAGCGGAATGCCAACGGGCCAGATAGGGACAGGTTTGAGTTTCAGAGGCCCCCTGGGAAGGGTGGAAATGGGGAGAGGTGCCCTGTTGCAAGTCACACGAGGCGAGGGCGCAGGAGCCAGGTAGTGGTACTATGTACCTCGGGGTAGGTTTAAGCACTGAAGTTTAGTACATTTCAGGAGGGCGAGGTACCTTCACGTCGGTGTCGTGGATTGCCTAATAGGTTGCTCCGAAGCCTTGGATAGGCCCAAATGCCTGTCCGCAGTCCACTGCAGCCAGAACTTGGCTGCGCGCCAGAGTTGTTGAGTGCGTGTGGAGATGGATCTCTTTTGGACCCCGACGGGGAGTCCATGACTCCAGGTCTTGTGTCGAGGGCCAAGGTACCTTACACGAGGCCTGCGGTGCGATTGACGAGGGGCTGAGGGCCGAGGGAAGGGGAGGGAGGAGACGACCTCTAGACTCAGGTACCGCCCAGCCCGCGACTGGTTTGCGGTGGGTGGGTGGGCACTACGGGGAACGGCGACGGACCACGAACGGGCAGGACACACTGTCCACTTTCGGCGGGTGAAGCGATGATGAGGTGAGGCAGCAGGTCACTCAGGGCAGTGCGACAGCGCTGTCGCCCCCTATCAGCACAAGTGCGAGAAGTACCTATCTATGCAGATGGCAATCTCGCTGCTGCTGTTCTGTCATGTTGGTTGCAGGTGGCCCGGGCAGGTTCATGATGATTTGGTTTGGTTGAGTAAATGGTTGCAGCAATCGGCAAAGGTAGATGCGCCATCGAGGACCTGCTGGAACCTTAAGGTACAATGTTGGCAAGTAGGTACCTTCCATTAGGTATTGTACCTTAGCGCAGTGTACCTACCTAGAGGTATCTATCTGTGCGATGCTCGAGAAGGTGCGGATGACGGTCGGAATCAGGAAGGATGGAACGCCCCCTCGCATGCGATTTTGGACGGCAAACGCCATTTTCATGACACAGACAAATTCTGCAGGGACGCCAAGTCTTCCCAAGTATATGTGGCCTGAATTTTCAGCCTTGTTTTTTCGTCCTTCTGGCCTCTGGACAAGCTTCTTTCACGAACTGTTTGCAGCTCTTCTACACAACCGGCCCTGGAAGACGTGATCATTGCCTGGTGTACCTTCCGCCTGCGATTGCTCAAAGGGAGGACGAACAACCGATGGACAACCTCCGGGACCAAGGAAACGCAAGAGCCCAGCGTCCACCAACTGAGGTCACCAGAGGCCAGGGGGTTCAGAACGGGCGACCGGTCCCACTGGCTCTTCGACCGTTCAACAGGGGACGCAAAGTGGTTCGCTGTGACTGCTGGGCCAAGCGTGGGAGGTTCCGCTCAGTATCTCCAACTCTGCAGGGGTGGCATTTTGCGCGTTGGCAGCGAGTGCTCTTCAGCGTCAGCGTTGGCAGAGAGGGCGGCTTGGGGCTGGACTCTTTTTAGTCACCCGACTTCCACCTCAAACTTACGACGCCCCCTGGCTGGACCTGGCCTGAACTTTTCTTCGTCGATATGCTGCCACGGCCTACCTACCTATCTATGAAGAGCACCTAGTAGTGTACTTGAGCACCAATGCTCGGTGTCACTGGTGTCGGGTGCGTTTGCCAGTTCCATTAGCGGGATGCGTGCTCTTTTCGGAGCTAGCTAGCAAGCCCCCGGCATAAAAAGCCCCGGTGGAGGTCTACACTAGTACGAGATCGATCCAAGAACAATCGGCATTTCTATTTTTTTCTCAACTCGCAGCCAAGTGGGGTCGTTGAAACAGGTTCATTACGAATGGCAGGCACACTGTCCGTCCGTAGGGGATCACTGATCACTGGAATAGGTACTTATTATCAAGACACACACTCTGGACAAGACCAGCAAATGGAAGAGGAGCTCCTCTTTAATTAAACCACAGCCACACCCTTCGACACCTTATCCTTCGCGTCGTCATCGTCTCGAAAGGAAGCTACGGCACGGCGAACCTGGCCAGCGCGAAAGTCCGTCCCCGAGTCCGCGCATCTCTTGATATTAGGTAACACGTCCAGCCGTGTCAGCACGACAGCCTGTCTGCTGTCATCTTCTCACTCGTTCGTATCTGCACTGCGTATTAATATCATAGCCGTGGGAAGCGGGAACGTCGAGGCGCAATCCTTCCCCCGCGCGGAACACTGCCCTCAATCGTGTGTCTAACCTGCCGCAGACTCTCATTCCGCACCAAGATTCCGCAAGGAAACGTTTCCACGCTGTAGACGACCAAAGCAACCCCCGCTGACAGCTCGTTTGCCCGTCTTCTACCCGATCGCCCATCATCCGCTTCGCCCTGGCACCATTTTTCAATGCGGCAACGCTTGCCGCATGAGAGAGAACGGTGGTCGAAACAAACTGCCATAACGTCCCCCCTCTTATGATCGGGGCCATCGGCACAGGGATTCCCACGCTACTTGAGGGTTTGTGCCTCTCGAAGAGAAAAAAGGAGGTCGAAAAAAGAAAAAAAAAGCATATCCACCACACCACACTTTCGCGGCAGCACGCTTTGCACATCCGGCCCAAGAGCCATCTCCAATCGCGCTGCTGGTGTGTGTGTGTGTGTGCCTTTTTACCGTCGGATTACTTGCAGGAACACGCTTGCAAGAGAGCCCGAGCTTCTAATAACCCTCTTCCTCGCAGGGTTCATCGCCCTCTTTGCCCCTGGCCGTCCATAGCTTGAACGTCCCTGTCCGTTCCTGACCCGTCGTAACCTTGAATCTGCTACCCAAGTTTAAGTGAGCCTCGACATGAGATGAAAAGAGAAGAAAAAGAGTCACGATGCATGAGCGCGAATGGGGGTGAAATCGATATCAATCTCATCTGTGTCGAAATCGCCCAGCTAGATGTGACCTGGTCATGGAACGAATCACCCGAACGCCCGATTTCACCTGGTGTCCGTACAGACGCGTGGTCTAGAAACTGTCAAACAGCGACTGTTTGATCACTGATGTCGGAGGAGTTCAGTCGCCGTTCGGGCCGCTGACCGCGTCGATCCCATCTACGGCGGAAATATCTTGCACTATTCTCACGTGGGGAGATGCAGTCGGGTCAACAGCCTCCAGTCGGAAAGGTACGTGGGACTCTGTCGCCTTTCCCAACTGGATGCGTCACTGGCTCGGAGGACTTGCGAACGTGATTTGTTTCATAAACTAAAGTTGTTCAAAGCAAGTCCAGAATAGGAGAAGTAAAATACCTCGACCTGGCCATTCGGCAGATAGATATGCCTCCATTTCCCAAGCGAGTCCCCTCAACGCCACAACATGATCGTCTTTTTCATCAAGTGGTCCAAGAGCTTGCCTTGAGAGGCATCATCTGTGCTCAGAGGGCAATCATACGTCACCTTGCCGCGCAGACCGGTAGATACCAGCGTTGTAGACTGACTCCCGATCCGCCGCCGTACAAGAATGGCTAACTCAAACCCCAGTAATTCCGCTATTTTAAGCCCTTTTTATACGCCGTAAATCCACCAACGTCGCCAGTAGACGGGGTATCGAGAAGATTCAAGGAATTCGGTGCAAAGAGCGTTGTCGTCCAATTAGAATGCCAGGGTGAAGCCTGGCGTGGTGCATTCCCATGTACAGCTGCAAGTTAGTACGCAAATCAATATCGGGACCCTACCTTGAGTGCAGACTATTAGAAGTCCTCTTCAACCATGTTGCTCTTGCTGGCAATTCATCCAGTAGTATGATCATCCGTCAACGATCGGGGTGGAGAGCGACTGTGTCGAGTTTCCGCTGGCTCTAGGTGTTGCGGCATGTCGAAGCTCAGCAGTCCTAAATGCGAGTGATATCCAAAGACACACCGCGATGGGTTAGTTGAAGGATAACTGAAGTCAAGAACGACGACGCTTGACGTCTGCATGTACGTTAGTAAATCGTCTTCCGCATAGCTCCGAGACGGGCAACATACCTTTCTGATCCTCGTCATCCAACATGTCGTCCACATCCGATCGAGGGCGTTTGCCAAAGACCGAAGGGGACTCCGGTCCGTCATCTTCTCCCTGCCCAGGAAATTCCCTCCAATCAATTTCCGCCAGTTCGTCGACTTGGCCATCAATGTCCGCGCCATGATCCTCTGCTCCAGGAATATCGGCGTTCATGTCGAGCTCATTGTTTTCGACTGTGGCCTCGTCGCCATTCAGGGTTGAAGTCGCACTGGTGTTAGGTGTTACCTTGTTCGCCGAGTTCTCGTCAGTGCCTTCGATGATCTGATCCACAATTGCCGTGCCGTCTTCGTCGTCCGCCAATTGCTGTGCGTCCTCGACCGCGTTGAGGAGGTCCACTTCCTCCGTGTCCCAGTTGTCGAGTATGTTACCGGGGTCGATTTCTGGAACTTGAAGTGTATCGTCAGCATTGGCTGTTGAAGAGAATGTCATGCTAACATCCGAGCAAGAATGCAAATGACGGAAACGAGAATGGAATGGGATCCCCTGTGCGGTTCTCTGGCGAGATGACAATTCCAGCTGGTCTTGCCCATGCTGTCGAGCTTGCCGCCTCGTCGTCCGTACTAAGAGTGCGTAGGCAAAATTATCTTCTTCCGCCATCTGATCTGCGGCAAAGGTTGAGGTGCAATTGGTGCAAATGCAAAACTGAGGGTAATAGCAGGGGAAGGCTAGGAGACTCGGCTTTACCATTTTCCCCGGATGTCTGAGGTTCCTGATCCTCCGCTATGTCCGGCATACTGTTGTCTCCGACGCGGTCAACATCTGCGATTGCTGTGGACTCGCCCATCGATGGGCCATCTGTGTCTACCATGGTCGCCTCAACATCCTGGTCTTCCACGGCGGTGAGCTCGGCATTGAGCGTGTCTTCATCAGCAATGTCCTGGGTGATGTCCTGGATCAGAGCGTCATCTTCTCCTGCTCCGATTCCAGCATCGTCTCCGTTGGCTTCCGACGGTTCGTTCTGGCCTTCGACATCATCCTGGTCACCATGGTCGCCCTCCGCTGGGGAGTTGGCCCATTGCTCAGCATCTGCGTTATCTTCTTCTCCTACCATACCAGGCTCATCATCCATGATCTCAGGCTCAGCAGCCTCGCTATGCGCCTGGGACGCGAAGTAGTAGCTGACTTCGTCGAGTCCTTTACCGTTGTAGGCATCATCAACGAGAGAGGCCCATCTCTTCATGCAGTCTGGCCGTGTGCTAAGCATCGCGTACAGTGGTTTTGAACCACTGGGGTCCTGGTTCTTGACCAATGTTTGAAAAACAGAGAAGATCTGGGCCAAGGTGGTGTCCCCGAGAACCTCCGGCTTGCTGGACTGGAAGCTGGTTAGCGAAACCACCGAATTTCGTGCCTGAGAACTCATAACTTACTTCGGCGAACTCGAGTCCCAGCTCATCAATTTGGAACACGAGCTCATCGAACGGGCCCAGCTCACTGGCGAGCTCCTGGCGAAAACCGGCCAGCACCCCTTCCATCGTGCAGTGCAAGAGGGACAAGTCGTCAAAAAAACATTCCTTGCCTTCGCTGTCTGACGAATTGTAGAAGAACGGGTATTCGACACCCTTGTAGGAAACCGTGATGACCGGAATTTCCCCATCTTCGTTTACTAGTGCTGGTGATGATGATGGTGTGTCGACAGACTGCACGTCCGCGAGAACCTCATCTTCATAGTCCATCTGCTCATGGGTTAAAGCGTCGTCACCAGCCTCGACGTGAGCTTCATCATTTGCCTCCCTGTCCAGATTCTGGACTTGCGCATCTTTATCACCGTCAAGCACGACTAGGTTCTCGGCCTCGTTGTTGGCCACAGGTTCAGGGCCATCGCCGTTCGCGTGATCTGAAGCATCGTCGTCTAGGAGGGCGCTGGGAGTCTCATATCCAAGGCCGTAGGTCTCTGGGTGAGCCTCATCGGCCTCACTGGGGGCGGTGACGGCTTCGTTGCCGTCTTCGAAGTAATCTATTTCATCCAGATCACCTCTTGCATCTGCATCAGCATTGGTCATGACCTGGTCCTCACGACCTTCGTCATTCAGTTCGTCTTTTGAATCTTGGGCACCGGCTCCCTCATCGCGGGATTCTTCTGCGATGGAAGTCCCCGTCTCCGGTGCATCGACTTGGGCGACCGCAGCAATGTCGGCGTGCTCATCAGGTATTTGCCCGGTTTCATGGCCGGCTGAAACCCGAGCGGGCGCACCATCGTCTAAATCTTGCCCCTTGCCCGCCAGGTGCTCACTTTCGTCGACAAGTTGCCAGTCGCCTTTGTCAGATTCGGGTTGGTCATAGTCGTGATCCCCAGCTTGCTCTTCCTGGAGGCCATCCTCCCAGGTTATCTCATTATCATTCAAAGGGTCATCGCCAGCTTCTTCAGGAATCTGATCGACCAAAGTGGCATCTTCGTACATGCCTGCACCGACAGACTCCAGGCCGGTACCCTCCGGCCGGGCGTCATCGGCCACAAGCATAGTCTCAGGGGCGACTTCGACATCGGTGGTTTCGTTATAGAGATCCAGGGCTACCTCAACATTTTCAGATCCATCGGCAACGAAATGAGAGTTGGCCGAAAATAAGTTGTGATTGGAGCCTTGGGCTGTATCGGTAGGGCCTGCTGCGTCATCCTCAGAGTAGTCAATCTCCTCGTGATGTTGCGGGGCTTCGAAGCTCGGCGGGGGAGCTGCTTCAGCTGCCATCTTCCTCAGCCCTGAAACAAAAGGTTGTATGTATTTTCGATGGGAAGAAGCAAGCTGATCGAGTGCGCGGAGGCAGGAGAGTGCTCGGATATCCGCGGTGGGAATGGGGAGTACAGACGAGTAGCTCAAAAACGAGGTGTCTGCGGTTTGTCGCTGGGCATTTCAATAGAGGTTTAAGTAGACATTCAAAAGGTCCGCTGAGGCCAACTATAGAAATTATGCCCTGGAAGGGAAGGAAGGGATGGTGCAGGAGACAAAGGATGGCAAAGATGATGAGCGACAGAATGGAAGGAGTGGAGTTACCTGCGGCGCGTGGAAATTTACAGGTTATGTCCCGGCGCCCCTCTACGTTCCATCCTAAAGTGCAGCTAGACGCGCCTGAGGGAGGTAGCTTTGACCTTTCCTCTTCTAGCCTAGACCGAGCCGCCGTACGTAAGGTCGACTTGGTCCGTGCACTGGCCAGATTCACACATTCGTACCTCAATATTCAAGCTCCCTATGTAGTCCCTCCTCTGGCCTGGGATCTCGAATTGAGTTGCGACAGCCTGCCTACATCACCAATTCGCCGTATTCAAAATGGTGAGCCAGCACGTCAAGTGCTTCATGCCCCTGTACGGAGATGCTGACCTGCTCAGGTTGTCCTCGCGGCGTCGATCTGCACCCGAGGCGGGAAAGCTGTCCTCTCCCGCCAGTTCAGGGAGATGCCACGATCCCGCATCGAAGCCCTCCTCGCGTCCTTTCCGAAGCTGGCCGACAGCGGCACCCAGCACACTACGGTTGAGCAGGACAATGTGCGCTTCGTCTACCAGCCGTTGGACGAGCTCTACATGGTTCTGATTACCAACCGTCAATCCAACATCCTTCAAGACATCGACTCCCTGCACCTGTTCGCCCAAGTGGTCACCAGCACATGCAAGAGCCTCGACGAGCGAGAGATCCTGAAGAACGCCTACGAGCTCCTCAGCGCCTTTGACGAACTGGTCACCCTCGGCTACCGCGAGAACTTGACCATCAGCCAGATCAAGACCTTCCTCGAGATGGAGAGTCACGAGGAACGCATTCAGGAGATCATCGCGAGGGTTGGTCGCCCCGGTCGCCAGGGACGTATTGAATGTACTGACTTTCTCTACAGAACAAGGAATTGGAAGCTACAGAGGAGCGTAAGCGCAAGGCCAAGCAGTTGGAGATGCAGCGCAAGGAGTCGGCCCGCGCCGGTCGCGTTGGCGGCGGAATGCCCAGAACTCCCGTGTACCCGACCTACACCCCTCCGAGCCGCCCGACCCCGACGGATACATACGACTCGTACGAGGCCGAGAAGAACAAGACCTTCAACAAGTGAGTGTCAAGGCTGCAGGTGTACGCGTGAAGCAGCGGCTAATGCGATTAGGCTGGGCGCTCCCAAGGGCAAGGGTATGCAGCTGGGCAAGAAGTCCAAGACGACTGACATGTTCGAGCGTGTCCGGGGAGAGATGGGCGCCGAAGTTGACGACACGCCCCTCATCACGCCAACCCCAGCTCACGCCCCCGAGCCGGCGGCAGAGCCCCGTGTCTCGTCCACCCTCGATCGTGATGCCATCCACATTGTGGTCAACGAAGCTATCAGCGCGAAGCTCTCCCGTGAGGGTGCTCTCAACTCTCTGTCGATAAACGGTGACCTCAACCTCCGCATCTCCGACCCCAGCTTGACCAAGGTCAAGTTGAACCTGACAGCAAACGCTTCGCACGGCGCCCAGTTCCGGACGCATCCCAACGTCGACAAGAACCTCTTCAACAGCTCGAAGGTCATTCAGATGAGCAACACGGCTCGCGGTTTCCCCACCAACCAGTCAGTCGGCGTGCTGCGTTGGAGAGCAACGGCCAAGACGGACGACCCCAGCGCTTGCCCAATCACTTTCACTGTTTGGATCAACAAGGACGCCGACAAGTACAACATAACGGTCGAGTACGAGCTGACGGGCGGCGATACGTTGAAGGACGTCAGCGTCATCATCCCTTACCAGGCCAGCGAGCCGGTGGTGTCGAGCTTCGACGCTTCATACGAGGTTTCTGGCGACTCTCTCGAGTGGAATATCGGCATGGTCTCAGAAGACAACCCGAGCGGATCGTTCGAGTTTGAGGCCGAGACGAATGACGAGAACGACTTCTTCCCCATGACTGTCAGATTCTCGAAGCCCACTCCCTTCGTGGATGTTGATGTAAGTGGATGACCCAGGGAAAAGCAGATGTGACAGAGCTAACACATATACCAGGTCATCGGCGTGTCACTGCTCGAGGAGGATGAAGAAGTAACCTTCTCCAAGGAGATCAAGTCCAACGCGGACAATTTCCTAATTGAGTAAACAGGAGGAGGCTAAGACGAGTAAAAATGGTCAGGTGCTCTAGTAGTTGAGCGCCAACCCAGGAGTTTCCGAGTAGCGGTTTGACTTGTGACGTTGGGAAATACTAGCCATGATGCGTGGCTGCATGAAATGAACGTACCTTAGAATTCAGGATGTGAACACGTCCTGAGAAAAGAAGCTGTGCACTGAAACGGTTCTACTATGGTACAATATCTAATGCTGCCTGTGTCGAGAGAGTCCTCAGTTGGGCCGAGTGTTGGCAACCCGTATCAACACAGGGAGGTCACAGTACAGGCGACCTAGGTGCAGCCCAGGTACCTAGCTGCTGGGCCCACATACTTACACTGTACGCTGGAGATGCACCTAACTGGGGTAAGGTGAGGCGTGGCAAGGGGAGCTGCAAACACTGACAGGGCGCCTAACGGGCCCCATTCATCCTGCAGCGTTCAAGTCCCATCCACCACAGGGCACCATCTCAGAACCCATCGGAAAAATGAGGTCCAACGCAAGACGAGAGTGAACCTTGGAAAAAGAGCAGGCAACATCAGCCATTCCATGCCCAGAGGAGTGCGACACTAATTTATGCAGTCGTCGCCTCTGTAAGTCTATCGTCTATTAAGGCCGCTTCCACAACTCTGAAGGGGTCGGCAATGGTCCCTCCCACAGTGCAACTTCGCCATCACCCCAAGTAGAGTCCTGTTTTCCGCAATGGCTGAAAGCGCGGAGCTTCGACACTTCAGCGAGACCAAGTTCGACCACCGCGTTGCGGATGGATTCCCTCCCAGCAACCCAATTCTAGATCTCTCCGTCAGCTGGGATGCGTCAGGGAAGAATCTCTTGATCTGCCGACCCAAGGATCAAGTCGTATCAAAGATCCATCAGTTTGCAAAGGCTGGCCAGTCTGCGCCGGAGCCGCAAGCTGTAAGATGGAAGCCAGATGGTGAGCCCATGTCAGTGCAATCGCGCTTGCATGACTGACGATTATCCCAGGTCAGTTTCTCGCCGTTGGCTGGAGCGACGGCTACGTGAGACTCATGGGTCTGGAGAGCAACAAAGCCGCCCATCACATTCGCGTCTGCGGAGATGCCGCCACAGCTTCCAGTATCACCCATATTGGCTGGTCACAGAATAAAGTGGGAAGAGCGCAGTCTAAACCACTCCAGGCGGACCCTCGGCCATGGAATAAGCTCATGTCGGAGGAACTCGACCTGCCAGGAAAGCCGACACCTCTGGACTTGCCGCGAGAGCTTACCTTCTTGGAGGTCGACTCTGCCCTGCCCAAGATCAGCCCGCTGCCTACCTCTAGCGCCGGATCCGGGTGCGTCAGACTGTCATCTTCCTCGAACTGTCTGTTGCTAACACCAACGTGTATAGAGAGGATGGCCTTGTATTCACGTTGCGGACTGGTGTGGAATTCCTCTTCCAACCCTTCGACACGGAGGATAGCGACAAGGTGTATGTCATGGTTGTTGGCACAAGCGATGGCCGCCTTCATCTCAGCATTTACGACTCTTTCGTCATCGGCGACTTTCGATACACCCTGCCGAGCTCTATGTACAGACCAGGCGTACTGCAGCTCGTGCAACATGCCTCCCACCCCGAGGTTTCGACGCACTCGCTTCTGCTCAAGTCTTCAGCCGATGATGACCCAGCTTTATATCTTGTCCCCATGGACCTCCCCTTTATACCTTCGTCTCCCATCAACATCTCTCTTCTCTCCTCGAAACTCACCATGTTGCAGAAGCTGCTACGATACGTCAAGCAGGCACAACTCCACATGCAGGTTGAGTATAAGAACACCAGGGAACTTCCCACAAAGTTCCTTCGCAGCGTTGAAGGAGACCTGGAACAGATGACAAGCGGGCCGACCAACATCGTTCAAGCTCTATTCCATACAGTTGTTACCGGTCATGCACATGAACCTGTTCGTGAATGGCTGATAGACAGCCTAGCGGAGCGTGTGAGTAGTTATGTAACTTTAGAGGGTACCTTACTGACCTGACCGAAGGGCCACAAACGATGGGATAAAGCTGTCACTTCCGGTCTTGAGAACCTGCGCTGCTTGGTTCACGAGAACCTCCTCCCTGCGCTGGAAAGATGCGCAATTATACTTAGCCGTCTGCGTGGACTGGCCCAGTTCTACGACTCTCGGGATGACATCGGCTTCTCCGTCGCTCAAATCACTCGCGCAATGGATGTTGTATCATGCCTCACAATGGTTGCCCACAAAGTCATGCTCAACGTCATGGATGAGCTTGACCTCTTCAATGCGTTTTCGTCCTGGATGCGGTTCCAAATCGACCGGCTTGCCGCATCCAGTGCAGCCAGCGAAGAACTGACAGAAAAGGAGGCCACGATGGAGAATGGCAAAGTTCTCGCCTATGTCCAGAGGTATCTGATGCAGAGCCCCATGGCCATCTTCCTCGAAGAGGTCTCGCAAGAAGAGTACGAGGCGGACTGGGCCCGGGCCGAGAACGGAACATCAATGCTCGACGGCCTCACCGCGCAGCTCGCCCGCCACGAGGAAGGGCAGACACATTCGAAGGCTCTTCCGAACCTGGGATTCCTGGTGGACTACCTCGCGGCCCGCTCCAACAGCATATTTAAGGACATTGCCGAGGCGCAAAAGAGAAGCGTCCGCTTCGGGCAACCGACAAAGATTGCGCTGGGCAGTAAAATTGCCAACGTGGACACCAAGATGTGTTCGGCGGTAAATGGAGTATGTCTCTGGAAGTTCCCTACGAGAATCCGGGTGACTGACAAACCCTCGCAGGACGGTCTTGATGGGTTGACCTTCACAGCTGTCGTCGGGGAGGGCCGCGACCAAGATGGTATGTTCCGCTCGATACCTTGCGTTTATCACCCTGACAATTCAAGCAGTCTACGTCTTCCGGACGTCCATCCATCTCATCAACGGCATTAGCAGCAACGTTACCACCGCCGTCGTGTCCCTGTCCATAGAAGAGGGTAAAATAGTCGAGCTGAAGTTTCTGAACGGCATTACGCTTGTCTTGCTTGTAGGCCACCAAGGTATGTCGAACCGGACCATCTACTTGTGTATCGGCTAGTCCAACTCACACCTGCCAGGCCGACCAGCCAGCATCATCACGATCCCCATCCAATCCCAGTCTCTCATCTACACACCGTACCAGGAGGGCAACCTCCCCAGCCCGATCCCCATTTCGAAAGTCCAGGGGGGTTACAAAACAGCCGTGCTCCCCGAAGACGCATCATTCACGCCGGTACGGATGGACGTCCAGGACGCCGCCGACGCTCGCGGCGAGGTCCCCGCCCGCATCTGCCTGCTCGGCTCCAACCGATCGACGTACAAAGTATACGCTCTCGGCGGCGAGCCCGGCAAGACCGGAAGACCGGCGGAGGCGGCGCAGAGCGGTTAGAAGACGCCCGTGCCCGCATCCCCCGGGAACATGTTCAAGGTGAAGCCGAAGCGGTTCACGCCGCGCAGCCAGAAGCGGATGGCGGTACTTGGGCAACAGGGGCCGGACTCTTCCACCCTGGACGAGCTGTCAGGCATGCCCTAATGCCTCGAGGAATAGATTTAGTTGGACTTTTAAAAACGAAAGGCATGATGATTAGTTCTGAAAACCAAAAGACATATTGTACAACACATGAACCCGGCTGCCTCGGTACTTTTTTGCTGTCTTTTTGTCAAGTCCCCTGACCGTGTCCCCGCTTCGCCTACTTCCTCGACTTGGTAATCTCGAAAAACTCAGTCACGCCCTGCACCACGGCCTCGACGTTCATGTTGACCAGCGGCATGCGGTCGTACGAGTCCTCCTTCATGATGGCCACGAGTGCGAGGTAGCGGTCGACCTCGCGCAGCATGATGGGCCGCTGGGAGTCGTGCAGGACCATGCAGCTCTCGGCCCAGTTGCACGCGACCTGGTCCTCGACCTTTGCGTTCCACGGCTCGGCCTCGAGGCGCTTGCGCTGGCCCTCGGAGCGCGGCCACGACCCGTACACCTCGGTGATGTCGATGATGACGTCGATGTAGTCGGAGCAGATCTCGTAGCTGGCCATGTCCGCCGTGGCCGAGTCCGTCGCGATGTAGATCTTGGAGAGCACGTCGAACAGGTACGCCTTCTCGAAGCGGCACGTGCGGCATAGGTTGGTGAGCATGGCCTCGAGGGTGCCGAGCTGGGGGATAAGCTTCTGGATCACCTTGGAGAAGGCCTCGAAGATGGAGTGGTTGTAGATGGACGTCAGGTGGAACGTCACGGGGGCGTTCTCGAAGCCGTGATCCGAGAGTTCGTCCTGGATGCGGATGGTGATGTCACGCTGGATGTCCAGCTTGTAGTCGTCCGAGAGGCCGTCGACCTTGTGGATGAAGACCTCAATGTTGATGTTGGGGTAGAAGCGCTGCAAGTTGAGAACCGTGGCGTTGAGACGGGCGACGGCCTCGAGGTAGTCGTCCTGCGCGTCGATGACCCAAATAAGGGCACCAATCTCGCCAAAGATGGCGTCCATGTCGAAGTTCGGGTTCTCGAAGAAATCAATCTGCCCGGGAAAGTCCCAGACCTGGTAGTCCATGAACGACCTAGTGATGTCAGTATCTCAGAAAGGACAAGGCTGCAGCCGGGTTTCTTACGCCATCGAATCTTTTTGGATACGGGCCGTCGACTCGAGGAAGAGCGTCTCATTCGGGGGCAGCTTGTGGAAGACGACGCTCGATATTGACGACTTGCCGCTCCTGTTCGTTGTCAGTCAATTCCGCAGTCTGTACCGGGACGAAAGCTGATCACCTTCTCTGTCCCATCAACAAAAGCCTGGGTTTTCCCTTGCCGGGAGGTCCAGGGGGAGCCTCCAGCGGCTTGCTCGCGTCTTTCGCCGGCGCCCCTTGACGACTCTGATCGTAAACACGCTGAAGCGTTAGCCTAGCTGGACTCAAACGGCCGCTTGTTCGCAACGAGCCACGCTGACTGTTGAAGCCCGTGCCATCAACCGCTTGGGACAGCAACGAAGCAATGGAATCCGGTGATGTGGCCATGTCGGGTTTCTGAATGATGGGCGGCGGCTCCTTCGGGATCTCAGAGTCTGGCTGGACGCAGCGATATCAAATACTACCGCCGCGTTCCCGGGAGGCCGTAGGTCTCTCTGTTTGCCGGTGTCTCGGGGAGGTAGATTGCAGAACCCGAAGTGAGCCCAGATGTTTGCACGGGTTCGAGAACGGAAAGACCGTCCCCGAGCCCTATCACGGCCCGTGGCGGGATCAGATGAGAAAGCAAGACCACTCAGACATCGAAGTCTTTTTTTGGTCCCGAGCTTCCCATCCACAGGCACCGCTGTAGTCAGAGCGGACAGCTTGGTATCGGTAAGCTCTGGATACGACCGCCCGCCACGGACACGCGCAGCTGAGATCCGCCACAGGGCATTGCGCATCTCTCGTACCAGACGAGAGCCCAGCCAGACTCCCGATGCCTCGCCTGTTCAAACCTCCCGCTGAAGATACTCGAGTACTCGCAGTAGAAGGTTCGAAAACTGCGCGCTGATCTCACCGTCGCACAACGCCGCATCATCCATGACACCGTGGCTCAGCCCTCCCGCTTCATCTGACGAGGCCGCAACTCGATTCCCGTCGGACAGGTATGTGACCCCCCAGCCATTCGTTGACTCTCCGTCCAGTCATTTCCGGCGGTAATAAAGTAAGGAGTCTGGGCAGGATGAGCTAGCGGGAGCCGCAACCCAGGTCCCGCAGGCCTCGTGTGTGAAGTTGATGGATGTTGACTCTCGAAAGCAGGGCGGGCAAATATCCAGACCAAGCAAGCACTCAGAAACCGAGACTCAATGTCGTCCTACTCGAGCGGCTCGTCTCCCAAGGCCACCTAGTGGCAACAAGGGGGGTGAGAAGGACACCAAAGCTGCCAGCATGGGGCGTAATCAAGGATGCGAAAACGGTAAGAAACGGACGAGATCTCACCTCCATCTTTAGTTGTGTCTGAGCCTCACTCTGAGGCTGGCTGGGAACGAAAGTTGTTCACGCCGCCGAGTACAAAGCTTCCCACGATGACCCTCGCTGACCACCTGATAGTCCGCAGAGGGCAGTGCCGAGCAGCGAGGCCCCGTAGCCCGTCTGGACCGGTCGTGGACGGATGAATACGGCCGTCGCGCGCTAAAATGCCAGCAAAAAATCACCGAAAACTTTGAGGCGGCTGCGGCTGCAACGATACGGGACGCAGGCAGTCGCGTCGCGGAAGTCGTTGGTTGGTGTGGTATGTTCCAGCCTATCACCGCCCGGGCGTGTTCACAGTCGGACGGTCTAAGTAGGTAGGTAATCGCAGGTGTGGAGCGGTAATGCGGGCGATGGGGTGGAGCAATTGGCAGCAAAGCGACGGGGTAAGGATTACCTACAATGACGATGCAGAGCAGCGATAAGATAACGACAACAGCTGGCAGCAGGTCATCTCAGCTTGGCCAGACCCATGGCCCCATTTAATTTAAGCGAGACTACCTAGTACCCCTGCCCCTTTCATCAATCGCGCCTGCCACGCGACACCATGCCTAACTTCCTACCTCAATAACCCGCTTACTGTGGTAAGATTTTGAGGAAGAGCCATCGCGCCCTTCTTCTTAAGAACCGTCTCTTGAGTCATAGCTCTACAGTTGCGTTGCGTCCGGGGGAACTGTTCAACCGCAAGAGGTTTTTGATTGGAAACCGTACACTCAGTCTTCATCTTCCAGGTTGATCCAACTCGTATTTTACTATTAGAAGGTAAAAATGCCATTACAAAATTAACACCCGCATACTATGACCCCAGGCCGTCGTCAGGGAGGTTGTTATACAAAACTCCAGTCCGTTTTTTACGATGCAGTGCTCTGATGCTTGCAGCCTTTCAGAAGTCCAATCTAAGCCACTGCTCTAGTTCAGAATAACAACCGCGATACAAAAGAAAGGAGAGCCGAGGGCGATTATGCCGAAACAGCTATTAAGAGGAGACAGTAGGCATAGGCGGGGGCATGCTCTTGGGAGTCCTAGAGAAGAGGGAGGTAACAAAACTGCTCTTGCGTTTTGCCGTCTTGCTCTTCTTCAGGGGTGCCTGACTTTGGTTAGTCGGCGGCTTCTCGACCTCCTTCATAGGCGAGTCTTTCTCATCTGTATTGGTCGAGGTGGAGTTCTGGACATGCTGCTCGGGGATAGGGGGGATAGGAGGCGCATCAGTCGCGCTGTGAGGCGGTGTGAGCTCATTAGGCGCGGGCAACACAGACTCCTTTCGAGGAGGTGCAACAGACTCCCTCCTGAAGTCAAATACGGATCCCTTCCTGGGCCCGGCGATGGAGCCATGTCGAAGAGCGGAAATAGACTATTGTAAGTCAGTCACATGTCGTCTCGGACATCGGGCCTTTGCCGACTCACCTTAGCACTGATGCTCTTGCGGTTGCGCGCCCTGCGCTCGGCGATGGTGCCGTCTTCCTCATCGCCACCCTGTTCTGCGATCAAGGATGCGGTGGTCTTGCCGTTGGAAGCCATGTTCTCTGCAGGAACCTCGACAAACTTGACCCATCCGCGGGCTGGTTGGACCCCAATAGCTTCCTGCAGGTGCTTTTGAAGCAGAGCCGTGTTCCTCTTGTTCTTCGTGACACCAACCTCTACAGGTAGAGCATGGATCGACAGAGTGTACGCCGGCTCGAACGTTCCGCCGTACAACATGCAAGCGCCGTGCTGCAAGTTGACGACGATTGAGGATGTAGGCCGTTGGTATCTAACAGACAGCTGGTATGAAAAGTCCGTTATGAAGCTGAACTCATCGCTGATCTGTAGAGGCTGTCAGTAATTGTGACCCAGATTACTCCCAAGTTGAGTGCAGCGTACGATGACGTTCGTACGGAGGTCGGCCATGACGATCGCCTCACTATAAACGCGGTCCTTCACCACGTTGGACTCCCTGTCACCCTGGAAGGCCTCCTCGTAGTAGGAGCTGCGGCGCTTAGCCAGGTCTGCTGGTCCTTTGGACTTCCTGTTGCTGCGAAGGCCATCGCCGGGAAGAGAATGGTTGACCTCTCTCGTCAAAGTGCCGTCACCCTCAACGATAGGGGTCGGCGCGGTGGAGGGACGACGACTCATCTTTCGCTCGGCAAATGACAGGCCACCAACGTTGGCTATCGAAACACGTTTGGTGTTGTTCTCGGGGGTGACGGGGACAGCGGTCTTTTCGGTGTGGGGAGTGCTGCTGGCGGTGGAATCCTGCGGAGGAGAGGAAGGCGGGGAACGTTCGGCCATTTTCTGCGACAGTTCCAAGGGCCGAAGCCGAGATAAAAGGCAGCGGTGCGTGTGCTAGGAGCTCGTGGGTGAGGGGCGGGCGTGTATCAGACGTGGCTGTCTGGGAATGGCGTCCTACTAGCAGTGGCCGTGTTAGTCGCGTCGTCCGCCCAAAAGTCTTTTTTAGCTTGACACTTTCTAAAGAAGAGCACCAACCGAAAAGCGTCGAGCAATGTAAATGAGTCCGACTTGGGATCGCCGACTAGAGCTTCCTTGGACTTGGCGTAATATATTCAGCTGTCAGGCTGTTGCGTACCTAGATAGGACGTGCGTTTTGTGCGCACAGAAGGCCACAGCCGAGAGGATGGAGCAGGGCGCGTGATAGGACCGAATAAAATAACAGTCGCTGGGCAGCCGAGTCGTCGATCGCTCCGTCTGTGTTTCGTCTTTATGTCTGCAAATCTTCCAGATCTTCGCTCTCCTAGGTGCGGCAAGAGCCAGGGCTCGTAGTAGATTGCGAGTTCCAAGGGCGTGGCGGGAAGCAAATAGCTGGACGGACGAGAACAAAAGCTCGTGTGACTACCAGGTGACCAGAGGAGGCTATTATATGGAGAGCTTCTATCGGCGGAAGAGCTGCTGGCGCTGGCTACTGGATGCTTGGTGCTTGGTGCTGCTGGTAGCCACTGTGTAGCGTAGAGAGCTGCGAAAGGTGCGAGTCGTTGGGACGGAATCGATGCAAGAGGTGGTAGCTAGCCACCCAAAAACGCAGATGATGGTTGAAAACGGAAGCAGCCAAGACCTGATGCGCGCACCTGCGTCTTTTTTCCCGCTCGACGGTCCCGGTTTCAATGCGAGACAGGTCGATCAGGTTGAACGGAAGGAGACAAGAGGCAGAAAGATTCGCCCTAGACTGGGCCGGACTGGACGAACCTACCTCATCTCTCCCATCACCATCTTGGTTTACTCAGCTCCAACTTTCTCGAGTATCGGCACTGGGGTCTGACACTGTCCCTCCCATGCCTCGCCTCCACGCGATGCTTTGTGCCTATTGATACTCTCCTCTGGACAGGTGAGTGTAGGGACTGAGATCGCCCCTCGTCTAGGTAGATGGATTCAACGGCACCTGACGACATTGCCGTGCTACCCAGCATGTCTGAATAACTGCGTTCCTCTTCTCAAGTTTGTTCCATTGACTGGGACTGTCGGGTTCTCTCGCGTGGCACATGACAGCACCTGACTGAGGCAGCAGCCATACCACCCTGCCATGACTCGTCCCAGCGTCCTTCATCGTAGCTTCCGCTGTGACCTGATATAATCCGGCCGAGTCTTACTCGGTTGGGACAAGAGAAATTACCGAGATTCCGCAGGACTTGAGCCTTCCCGCCGTCAGTGCCAATTGTAGCATGAGACTGGAGGGCATCGTCGAGGAGACCGGCACTACAACGCGAGACGTCAGGGAAAGCAGGGGTCCAGGAGCATCGCAACTTGATTGGAATGCGGGACGGACTTATGCCCTTTGTGGTTTAGGTAGATATCGCGCACCGAGTAAGGTGGGAGAACACGACGACCAACGGCACGCTGCAGCCAGCTGCTCGGCCAGCCGCATCATGAGGTTGAACGTGGCACCCCAGTGACGGTCCAGAGGCAGGCAATGTTTACTGTTTTCGCATGGATTGCTGATAGCCTGTATGTGTACTCTTGCTTGGGTGCCTAGGTGCTTTCTCCGCTCTTTCTCTGGGCCAGGAACCCTCTGACGCGGCGTTCGTCTGATTGCGCTGCCTGCGAGGTTCACTGGAATGTAGCGGGTCCAGAAACGAGACAGCGCTACCCGGAACACTGTATCAACAGCTGACCAGAGTCGGCAAAGATTCTGCGGAATGCAGGCCACAAAGGTACGTTTCCGGGGGCCTCGAAAATGGAGCTTGCCAGTACATGAAGAGACTAGGCAGAGCGGCTCATCTCGTGCTTGGTCTACCTAGTGGATTAGGTAGGAAATTTGACCAGGAGGTATGCGAGATCGAGTCGCCAAAGGTGGGATCCTCCACTTGCTGGGGCCATGGTACTGAAGGCCCGGCACTGCTTGTGAGACCGGAGAGAAAAATCCAGAGATTGGGTAATAGTCTGCATTTGCCGGGCAGAATTCACGGGCGGCCAAAGCGAAGTTCATCTCTTCAAGCAAACCTCCAGGTTATCACTGAACCAATCAAGGGCTGTTCAGCGCGTTTCCCAGGGATCCATATCTGGACTGCCGCGGGGCCGGTGCCCCATGGTGGCTTGTGGGCGTTCCACTGAAATTTGGCCTTGATTGGCCGTCTGTCAGGGGTCTCACTGAGGCGAAAGTTTATTCCAGTGGACCTGGTAGGCGGCTAAGCGGCCTAGTGTACGGGCTAGGAGGTAGGGACCGGGATGCCCAGGCACAGGCGCCTGGGCACCTCAACTTCCTTCTCAGCTCTTTCCCCTCACTCAACCCCTGTCGTGATAGGAGACGAACTACGCCTCGCGAACGAATCGCCAACATGCCCTTACGCGACGAATTGCTGTCGCCTCTAAAATCCCAAGGAAGGCATGAAAGCAATGGCGAACCCGACGAAGCACGCCCATCACGGCGTACCTGATATCCGGGACGACGGTACCTCCACCGGACCGCCACATCATGAACTCCCCTCCGCAAACGGCTTTCATCGGGAGCGGAGTGCCCAGTAGGCACAGTCGGTGCCAGAAATGGTCGGGAAAGCCGCTCCCTCAAGCTCCAGATGCTGCCGGAAGCGGCTCAGAGGCGCGTATCACTAACACGATGTGACGGAATTTAATGCATAACAGAAGGCAGATCGAGCCCTGAAGCGGCATCAGCAATTCATTCGACACTCCAGTCTGTCGTCAAGTTCACGACGAGATATTACACACAGAAAAAGATACGGATTACCAATACAATACATGACGCAGCTAGTACTTCCATCGGCAGGTGTCCATCTAAGCGTCTACTCATGAGCCCCCCGCATCCGCTTTCGGGATAGTAATTTCCGTCACTCGGACCTCATCATTCGATGCCCAGCATAGTGCAGATTCTTCCCTCGTGACAGCGGTGCCTCGGATTTCCTAGCGACCGTCTCCTTCAATATCCCGAACTGACGAAGGGACGGGACTGCCAGACTTGGGGCGTCTCTGGGCCACAACACTGGCTCGACTGACGTTCTTCTCGAGAACCATCTGATACGCGCCGGCACCAAGAACGATAACCTCGATCGGGATCAAGAGCACAGACAGGTAGAGTCCAGCTTGGCTTTGCTTGCAGAGGGTACCGAAGTGCGGACGCTGAGCCATGGCGACCTGAGACCAACGACAGCTCCAGCTCTGCAGGGTGTCGACCGTGGTCGATGCGTTGATGCTGTAGAAGAAGGACATGACAATCACTGCGGCCACCAGCCCGACTGCAGGAGAAGCCACGACAACTCCATTGTGGAGAAGCTTCCTCCTACAGAGCTATTCGAAAATCAGTCCACGTTCTTTCACATGTTGCACGTAGCTCGGTTCGGTGGCGCGACTTACACTCTGGACACGGCTGAAGAGCAAAGAGACGAGGCTGGCGACAATAACGATGGAGCTGCCCACTACGAGGGCCACCGTAGGCCGCAGGTCGAAGTCATCCGGCCACAAGGGAAGCAGGAAGCTCGCGGGGACATGAGTTGCATCGTAGACTGCAAGCGCGTCTGCGGACACGCCCAGAATTGTGACACCAGCAAGGAGAGCAAGAGCTGTCAAGCTGACTCGCGCCGCATCGATGGTTCTCAGAATGCGAGTGTTTGATGAGAAGTGCGAGTCTTCGGGGTCGACCTCGAAGTCTGAGGTTTGAGGGATGTTCTTCTCTTCGGTAGACATGGTGAGCCGTTCAAGTGAAAGGTATTACAAGAAGAGAAGGAGAGTCGGAGTAAGTAAACCAATCGCAATAGCCGCTAAATGGAAATAGATACCAGAAACGAGAAGGAAAAGATGCCAGTGCTTTGATTCTGGCATCACAAGTCATCGAAAGAGGACTCTCGGGTGTACAAATAAATACGAAGCGCAATACCCAGGCAAGCGCCTGGTGCTGCCCCTGGACGCGGCACGCAATCTTTGCCAACCTCTGGGGAAGAGAGATTCAGTCCAAATTTGTCGTGACGAGCGTTGCGCCCATGCAAGATAGCCGCGCTTGCGACCTCCGGAGGTGTGAGGTTGGAGATCACCGGAACCCCAGGGAAGCGCTTCGGCAGGGGATTGGCCAAATGCCTGCAGATGCCGGTCCCCATCTCGGCCGTCCCAGGCGCTTAAAAGCGGGAGGGCCTGTGATAAGGCCAATGGGAGGATACCGATACCCCGAAATAAAGTAAGACCTGAACGTTCATTTGCCTGTCGGAATAACGTCACAATCGGTGCCGCTGGGACAAGGATGATGATACCTTAATGGCTTTTCAGTTGCCGCCATACAAGGTGATGGAAAGGAATAAGCTCACGTCAGGCGGGATGTGTGGGGATACGGTGTCAAGGGACGTCCGGGACGGACAGCTGAGTAACCACACATTACATAATGATATCTGTGCACTAGTCAACTATCCCATGAGAATACTTACTTAGGAGATCTTCGGCTTGTGGGGCTCGACGCTAGTGTATTATCCCCCACTCTCCGTGCTATTCGCAGGGACCGAAACAAAGCAATTTGCATCTCTTCGTATGTGCAGCAAATACATCATGACTTTCGGCCGGTGCAGTGCTCTGAGTTACACATTCTCCTGCCTTGGCGGTCATGTCAGTTTATGTTTCTCTTTTTCAAACACTTACTCTTGGTCTTCGTACGGACGCGGAGTTTGCAGCGAGACGTTCCACGATACGGTTGGGCAGTTCGTGATGGCGAACCAAACCTGCCTGGGCTTGTTCCTGGACGCTAGGCGGCGTTGGGTTCCCAGTCCCCACGAGAGTGTCTCACCTTCGAGCTGCGACATGCAGCACACCTTTGGGCGGTGGCGTTTTCACCTTCCCTGAACCGAGTTCATGATTCCACATCACCAGGGGTCTACTATGGTATGTCGGCGACAGGGGATCAGACCTTCATCCGAAGGGTCAGGTAAGCAATCAACTAGGTAGCTGCAGAGTATCATCTCCAGCAGCAGGCTTGCAGTGGGGGCGAGGCCGTCACGACCACCCAGCTGGCTCCAGTGACCATCTGTGACGGGGGCCTCGATAATTGGCAGCACCTTGGCCTCGTCACACTGAAAGTGAAAACATCACAACAAACCGCGTTTTCGGATGGTTTTCGGCTTGGCAACTGCACGGCCTCTGCCTCCCTGTCGGATTGTCACTGTCGCACCAAAATCTGTCTTCGCAGCCTCACCTCTTTCACGAGGTGACGGGGAATTATCCACGGCCACGGGCCTAGGTCTGCGGCAAAGCTCTTGGCGCTCTAAACCGGGAAGAAACATCCAGGTTGGCGTCCGTCGGCTAGGGCCGAATACTCCACGCGTCAACAAAGTTCCACCGTGCCATAGTTGCCGACCGCGAGCCAGAGGAGGAAAGTTGGAAACTGCAGCGCGGGATCCTGGAAGATATTGCTCACTGCCTGCCGGGCCAGTCACCGTCCTGGAGACCACAATCACCCAGATATGAAGAGCGAAAACACCGGTCGAGGCGGGGGGCTAGCTGCTTGGCCCTCAACGTTCACCGGACTGCAACGTCGGCGGGCCCACGCTCCGTGGTGTCGTCGCCAATATTAAGCTAGGATGAACACTATCGGAGTTCGGCAGCCAAAGACCACCGGGTTCATGGTTCGGCCCATCAAGTCACAACAACTGACAGGTCGGTTTACTCGTCCAAGGTCTCACAGTGGCGCCACGGTAGAAACTCGAGGTCACGACATCCCAAGTCCATCTCGCTGGATAGACGACCCAGATACCTGGGTCAGGCCTGGTGACACTGCTGAAGTTCAACTTCCAACAACCCGCAGTCATGATCCACGACTTCGATTACTGAAATCTTGCTTGTGGCGGGAAGCCTGCTGCGCCATGCGCTGAGAACGACCGGGCCGGGGCAACGGACTTTTCTCCTTGCAGGTTCCTGGTAGAATGCCATCCAATACAGATGCCTCGCCGACCTGGCGAGTACGTACTTGGGTTCAGCTGAGATTGCCAGAAGCCAAGCGAGGGATGCAGGACGGAGAAAGGCTCTCCGGACCAATGGAGCGCGGGAATCACGGCTTGCCCACGTACTTGAGCATTAGCAGACTGCGGCGGCCACCGAGACACACACTGCTTCCACCCCTGACCCCTGGCTCAGCCCAACGGACTGGAACCAACCACGCGCTCATCACCCGCCTTTGCATCTCGACGATCTACAACCCGCCTACGGATACCTTACGGCCGGCCGGGTTTACTGATTCCATCTTGTCAGTATCTCAGAGAACCAAACATATTGGCCGTCGTCATCTACAGGCCATCTCGGCACCGTGGATCTCTCCACATCTATCCGCTCCTGGCGGGCAATACTATACGAATGCTCCTGGCCTATCCTGAGCTGCACCGCTTTGGCTCCGTCGTTGGTGCCCCTGGTGCATGCCCCGTCCTCCGGTCAGCCTCGAGACAGGGCATGATAGCTCTAAGTTATCCTGCAGATGAGAGATCTTCCCTTACGCCATTTCCCTCATCGAGATGAACCTACAAGTTGTCGAGCACAGCTTGAAGTGTCATTGGCAGGAATACGAACGAAATATTGCTGCATGTCAGGCAATGGGTCCCGAAGCCACGGCTCACAACTGACACATCTGTGATTCTTTCATGCATACTAGTCATCCATCCCTTCGATCGGTTCCAC
Organism: Colletotrichum sojae; assembly: GCA_014235955.1. Taxonomy (NCBI): domain Eukaryota; kingdom Fungi; phylum Ascomycota; class Sordariomycetes; order Glomerellales; family Glomerellaceae; genus Colletotrichum; species Colletotrichum sojae. Next base: position 40,183 of record WIGN01000150.1, on the reverse strand, counting down.
CCCTAAGCATGTTATTCCCGTTGGGCCGCCGGCCATTGGGGCTTTCCAGCTGCTCATTGCGGAAAAATGGCCGTCACTGGTCGCAATCCTTCAGATGCTGGACCCCCTGTCGCCCCGACCCAAGGCCTCGGGTTCTGGGCCGCCACACTTTCTTCCCTGACACAAACATGCATCTGACTGGGGTGGGGGAGACGTACATACATAATAGTGTAGGCAGAGGTGGAGGGGGGCGTGGTATCCGAATGGTCATGATTCACGACGCACTTGGGCAGCAGGCAGTCCGCTTCTCCCCCGGCAGACCAACTACCCTTTTTTGAGGGGACGGCCGGGGCTGGGTATTTGTCAAAGAAGTCTAATGATGTCTCGGGTCGAGTTGGACCTTGCGGGATGCAGGTTGGCAGGCATATCCTTTGTGGTCCGTTTGCCTGGGATGCCGCTGGCAGCCACGGCGCCGGTGGCCGATATAATAACCTCTCACGCTTGCCACCCCTCCGTCATCGTTGTCCCGCACTGGCCCAGACATCCCACCGTCCCCTTCTCACATCGAAAACTGAAGCCGCAGACCGCACACCGCAAACCATCGAGCACCGGGCGCTATGCAACCCGTCATAGATATGTCACACATGGCGAAACCGCCTGCTCCGAGGATACGGAACGATGCCGGACGCGATTGCACGAATCCATCGCAGCCTCTGAGCCACTTTGTACGTTCTAGCCCCGTCGATCTCCCGTCTGTCGGACCCTAGTTAATCAGAAACCCGCCGAGCAGCATCTCTTCCGCAAACTTCCCACCGAACTGAGGTTGAGGATATGGAGCTTCAACCTCCCACCACCGCGCGTCGTGCCCATCCGATGCGGCGCCAAATCCCTCTCCTTCTCCCCGCACTCACTGTCTCCACCTCCGTCGACGAGCGGGTGCACGTCTCATGCCGCCGTACCCGTCAACCTACACGTCTGCCATGAATCCCGCTCCGAGGCCATCAAGTCGTACCGTCTCTGCTTCGGCGTGACGCGCAACCCGGGCCAGATCTTCTTCGACAAGACCCAAGACGTGCTCTACTTTGGCGCCCGCGACGGCTACATGGCCTCCGAGGCGCAGTTCCTCACCGTCATGGCCCTCTGCGAACCCCGAGACCTCGCCGACGTCCGCCATCTCGCCATCAACGACTCCCTCTTCTGGGTCGACAGCACCTACCAGTCGATGAGCGCCGCCAACCTGACCGTGGAGGTGCTCAAGCAGGTGCGCTCGCGGATGCCGTGCCTGGAGCGGCTGGTGTTCGTCCCCCGCGACGAGAACCCCGTGTACGACGACGAGATCGAGCTGGTCGAGGCGAACACCCAAGGCGCGCTGGAGCAGCGCATGGCGAGGCAGCTGGAGGCGGCCATGAAGGCAGTATGCGGCATGTACCCGGGGTGGATGCCGCCGCAGTGGTCCATCATGGCTCTCGGGGCGAGTCGGCCTGACAAGCGCTGAACGGGCGTGGACGGTGGCGCTTCAGAATACTGATGGCGGGCCACCTGTTAGGGAGGCGGACTTGGTTTGGGATGTTTCTGCCGCTGCATTGAACGGACGGTCAGATTGCATTTGAAGATACCCTGGAACTTTTTGGTTCTTTTCGTCGGCGTTGCGGCTTTGGTTGAACGTGAAAAACAATCTATTGGATCGGTAGCGAGCGGTGACAAGCCTAGGGCTGTGTAACAGTAGGACACAAAAGCGATCTTTTGATTCTAGTGGCATTCTATCGTGCTTCTTCGTGCTACGTGATGCTATCAGCCACTGTGAGACTACATCGCTGTGCTGTGAGGGGTGACGAGCACACCGTACGGACACTGATATATGTACTAAATGCCGGGAAATCGGATTGGAGGAGGCCCTTGTCTGTTGCGGTAGAGCAGGTAGCTGTTCATTTCCAATCCGATGAGCAGTTCCATGGGTCATGTCACATTTCGTCTCTCTGGACTTTCTATGTCCTTGGTAAGTCGGTGCCGATGTTTATCCTGGATTCCATCGATCAAAGGCAATGTTTCTCGTCTTCTTCCCAGCCTATCGATTCTCCTGAGAAGGCAAGGTCATAAGATAACGGCAGCAGCCTTTTTCAGTACCGCGCGGGTGTTGCGCCGCCGTACGTGGGCTGGCAGACGACTTCGACTTTTCACTGCGAAATCCGATCACAGAGGGCTGTAGTTCGGTTATACCGCTCCATGTTTCCGACATGTTAGAGTCGCGGATACCAACCAAGCTTACCGACAGGACGGGGAATCCAAACCGGTTTCCAACTATTGTTAGTTTTCCGAGCAAACCGAAGAAGGAACTGTCTCAAAGCTATCAGAGGGTAGGAATAAGAGATGCGGCCGACATTGACGTAACTACTTACCTCCCTTGGTATTAAAACCACAAGTTATTCTGGTCTGGACGAGGTAGTGTCTGTAGATATGTAGCTAAAAGAAGGATGGGAAATGCAGCCCTCTAATCATTTCTGTCTCCCTCGCTCTCTCTTTTCATCTCTGCTTTGGAAAAAGAAAAAGGGCCAAAAACAATTAGAGCTGGTATGGGTTCGAACCATCATCTCTCTCTACCCCTTTCCGTCATTGCCAATTGAAACTGTTGAGATTTTTTTTTTGAAATATTTGTGTTGCCGTGATTATCATATTAATCGTGAATGTCGCCCGTCGTAACTTGAACATGAATGCTGAGAAACTGTCGACATCCCATGTCGACAGGGCCTAGAAGCCGCTTCGAACGTGTGATCCGATCACACGCTACCGCCCGGGCAATGTACATCGAGAGGAAGAGAAGCGCTTTACCGTTAAGCTACAGCCCCTTTAGGTTCACGTGGTTTATTTGTTAGAATGGCAGGGTGAGAAGTTAATGATAGACCTTTCTGGTCATCTGAGGCTGCCAACGTGGAGACTTGTGGCGGCAACTCGCAGCGAGGCTGGGTGGAAACGAGACGCCATCGTGAACCCTAACCGGCAGCTCAAGAGCCTTGTACCGAGGATCTAGGCAACCGAATCGTAAGACAAGAAGGCGAAAGTCGGCTCCTCTGAAAGTGCCCAACGCCGAACAGCCGTGTGAGTCTCCAGAGGAAACCGAATAGAACTCGCCGACTCTGATACTCCTGAGGACTACCTGTCACAAAAACTAGCACAAGTAAGTCTTCAAAGGCACCATGAAGCGTAATCGTAACAATTTGCATTCATGTCTAAGTTAAATCATGCCAACCGTCCCGAAGACCGCGTTCTAATAGCTCATAAAATCGGTTCCCGGTCTTCTCCCGGGCTGATCCCCTCCTCGTGCCCGTCGTCCCTCAGCAGACCCCTCTGCTCGCCGCCGCCGTCCTCCCTCGTGAGGCCAGACTCAACGCCCATATCCCTGGACAGGCCGCTGGTCCGGCGCGTCTCCTCGGCGCCGTTCAGGACGTACCAAACGTCTTTCTTGGTGAGGAGTCCCTGAAGGGCGCCGCGGTCGCTGAAGAGCACGTACCGCAGGCCGAGCTTCTGGAAGTACGTCACCGCCAGGTGCAGGCTGGCCCGCGAGGGCATGGTGATTGGCGTCTGGTCCATCCACGGCCGCAGGTCCAGCGTCGTGCGGGGGTCCGCCAGGGGCTGGTGCGAGAAGAACGCCTCCGTCTCAGGAGGCAGGGATCGCGGGGGCTGCGAGGAGATGCGCAGGTTGTAATTTAGCTCCGCGCGGGAGATGTAGCCCAGAAGGATCGCATCGCGGGGATCTGAGATGACTGGGAAACCCCGGTAGGGGTGCGAATCGAGGATGTTCTTTAGGCTGGCGCTGGTGTGGCCCGTCGCCGTGAGGACGACCAGGTCCTCGATGCGCGTCATGATTTGGGAGGCGGGGATGTCGGGGATGATCATCTCCTCGCTGTTGTCCAGGAAGGGGTACTCGTTGAAGTGTATCCAGGCTTCGTAGATGCCGCGTCGGGAAAACGCGTCTCCCACCCACTTGGAAATCATGACCGCGATCATGATGGGGAGGACGTAAGTCAAGGCCCCGGTCAGCTCGAACATGATTACCACCACCGAGACGGTCATTCGGGTGACGCCGGTCAAACTTGCTGCTGCGCCAATAATGGCGTATGTCCCAGGCGTTACACACGGAACATCTGGCTCGCAAGAGGCAAACGCAAAGAATGTTGGGTTGTTCGTGACCCAAATTTCCATGATGATGCCGACTGCCCGTCCGGTGAGGGCTCCAATTGCCATTGAAGGCAGGATGATACCCGCAGGAAGTTGCAGGCCAAACGTGATGGTGGCCAGGAAGAAGCCAAGAATGGCCCCAAAGACCAGCAGAACAATGGTTGGTGCCGACGCGGCCCCTGTCTTGCAAAGCCCGATCTGGTCATCAACATACTTGGTACACTCAACGAACAGGTTCGAGACGAGCTCTGATGCCTGAAACTTCATGTAGAAGTTGGGATAGTTGATCAATGCCGTCAAGAACGCGACAGCAGCAACTTGAGTAATTGGTCCCGGCAGCCACGAGGTGTTCTTCTTCCACCGAGCCACGGCCATATTGGCTTTGATGAACAGGCCACCATAAATGCCCTGTGTTTGTTAGACTTCGGAGGCTCTTCTTTTTTGGCCGGGAGGATCAGATACTTACACCCAGTATCCCGAGCAAGGCAAAAGGGATGAGCTCAAAGCCGTGCCAGCTGGTGCTGTACTTGGCCTGGTACATGACAAGCTGACCCGTGCGGTAAGGGTCGAAAGCTTGCAGCACCACCGCAGCGGTCATGGCACAGACGAAACTCTGCCACATTGTTTTGTCGGGGAAGTAATAGGAGATTTGCTACAGCACGATTAGCCAAGGACGCGGCGACAAGCTGGTGTCACCGACTTCAAGACTGAACAGGACACCGCCAATGGGCGAGCCAAATGCGACTGATATGCCGGACGCCGCAGCTGCGGACAACACTTCTCTCTTTCGAGCTGTTGCACTGTTAGATGATGTGTAGCTTATGGCCACACCAAACAGACCCACCTTCGTTCTCGTTGATATTCGCAAAAAGCTTGATGAACAGATTTGCGCAACAGCAGGCGACGTGAACCAGAGGGCCCTCCTTGCCCAGCCACATGCCGGAGCCAACGGCAAGGCACTGGAAACGTCAGATGGCATGACCGAGCGCAAGGTGTAAAAATCAGACGTACCAGACCCAACGACTTGGTGATCAGTGTCCAGCTGCCGAGGAACTTCCGAATGATGAAGCCGCCCAAAACCGTCTTGATTTCGGGGATACCACTGTGCTTGGCGTAAATTCCGTACTCTTTCACGAGGATGGCTGCAGATGACGCCAGAACAACCTGTAGGCCGATTAGAACCACGGCGACGGAGGGAAGAGGCGGGCGAACACTCACAGAAAAGAGCAGGAAAAAGAAGTACTCTATGAACCACTTCCCGGCTGCTGAAGAGATGCCCAAAGCCTTGGCCCAAGGCGTCCATCCGGCGCACTTGGAAAACTCGTCATATCCCCAGCAGCAAAAGTTCTTGTTCAGGTAAAATGCGCCGCCCTCCGGGCCGCTCGAGCAGTAACCGGTCTTGAGGTCGCCAAGCCAGTCGGTGGTGATGTCGATCCCAGCCGCGACGGCGCCGACGGCCATGCCAGTCAGGATCAAAATGACCCAGACTTGACTGGAGTCGAGGAGCTGCTGGAAGTACCCCAGGAGGCCTTGCGCGCCGGAAAACAGGACGCGCAGACGCTGGCGCTCCTTCGTGTATTCGAAAATCCAATCGATCGCCGTCAAGTTCTCGTATCCAACTCTCCTGCCCGGGCCCTCGACGTACCAGTCCAATGGCGCGCCATCTTTTGTGCTATGTCCAGCGGTATCGTGGCCTCCATTCCGGCGTGGTGAGGTGGAGTCTTGCCGACTGCCATCTTGTATCGGAGTTCGAACGCGCGGCGACGATTGCGGGGAGGCGGTTCCCGTTCTCGACCCGGTGATTGCAGATAGAAAGCGACCGGGCGCCGACAGAACACTCTGCTTCTGTTTGCGCTTGAAGGAAAGGGGCTCGTCGAGATCCTCGCGGATTGGGTCTTCGGTGAGGACGTCGGCGATATCTTCGTCTTCGCTCCAGAGGTCCAGCTCGTCGCGATCGGCGGGCGACCTGTTGCTGATACCGAGACCGAGACCGTTGCCGTTGCTGCTGTCGCTGTTCAGCGGGCGCGATGAGGACGATGCGAACGAATCATTGTTTGCGAAACCGGCCATGATGCGACTCTGAGGACATCGATTCTCAGGTCCTCAGGATGGCCATCTCGTTGTCGGATCTCCTTTATTGCAAGGTCACCACCATCCACTCTTCAGCAGGACCTGTCCACTCCTCCGTGACGAGCGGCGCGTGGCTGACTCGGTCCGAAGCTCGGGCCACAATGAGATCTTTGGTGCGGCTGATGCGACACCGGGGCGCGGTGGCCAAGATGAGCGCTTGCAGGGATCTTGATGGAGCGTGGAGACCTCTCCTTCGATCTGCTGGGTCAATTGCGCGGGGCTCTTTTTTTCACGACAGCGTCATTCGCCTGGTAAAATGGCCTTTGCGTTGCTGATCAACTGACAGCGTGCGGATATTTGCTGTCATTAATACGACGTCGACGTATAATCTAAGTTTACTTACGGATATCGTCGCGGGGAATTACGACACTTCCGTTTTAAACCCCCCCTGGTTCGACTTATATCTTGTCTTACCCCCTGGCATGCATCTGAATCTCATTGAGCTCCCGCATCAAGACTGAACCAGCCACCCGACCAGTTTCAGCAACCACGAAATATGGACGAACAGACGTCTTCGGGATCTGCGGACCCGCAAGCCACCCCTTTGCAGGTCCCCGATCCCACGCAAGCAACCCAGCAGACGGCATCGCTCGACCAGATCCAGGCCATGCTAAAAGCTAAAGACGATACTTCGAGATTCGTCGGTCTAGCACTTCTGAAAAGCGTCCTGGATAACTCCGAAGAGCTTCGGAATGACGAGGAAACCATCTCCCGCATCTGGGAATCCATCTCCACCAAGTTCTTGGACCGGTTGCTAAAGACTGGCGTCTCCGCTCAATCCAGGCAGAAAGATGCCAAAAACATGCTGGACCTCGCGGTTTCGGTAATCCACACTTTCACATCCCTGCTGCCTGATGAGGCAAAACGGGACAAGAGGCTGGTTGGAAGATTACCTCTTCTGGTGTCCAGCTTGGTACAGAGGTGAGTAAAGCAAGGTCGTTGTCGATTCAAGGATACTGCTTGCTGACGGCGACAATAGCTCAGGCGAGACGTCACTGCTGATCGTGCAAACCATCTTTGCACTGGTTGCTTTCTCCGAAGGCGCTGAGGTCTTCACCCAGATTGAAGACGTCAGTCCATTGGTTGAAATCGCACCCAGCAACTCGACGGCCTTGGAGGTCTTCTCCTTTGCGTGGATCAACTGCATGGACACAGCCAAGGACAGGACAGTGCTGAAGAACAAGATAGACGGAACCATTCAGTCTCTGGTGTCGTCTTTCACAGGCACTGACGGCGTCACTCTGCTCGAGTTTCTGGGCGGATTCCTTCGAAACTCCGACGTCAAGGTAGGCTCCCTGCCAAGACGACACAGGCAGCTGACTTACGTGCTTTCAGGCGCTCCCATCAAATCCAAAGTGGATCAAGGCTGCCGTCGACTTTATCAAGAGGCTCATCAGCAGCAGGCCCGCGGCGGATGCCAGAAACGCCTACACCATCGCAGCAGCGTCCCTGCTCGAGACTTACCCTGCCGACGCATCGAAGCTGCTTTTCACGAGCGACGTCAAAGAAGACAAGCCCTTCTCCTACCTGCTCATCACCCTCTTGCTCACCGACACGAGGGTCACGCTGCCGCGTCTTCTGGAGCTTCTTAATGACCCCATCTATCCCGCCGTGGCGCGTCGTGTAGGCTCGGCCTTTGATGTTGCCACGCACTTTGTCGGGTATCTTGTTAGGAGCTTGGACGATGAGGAGTCGTCGCCGGGAAACCTGATCATGCCTCCCGAATTCTTGCTGAAGATCCGGCGGACCATTTCGGAGGCCATGTCGATAGCCATCGAATTCCTGCGGGACAGGTGGGACGCCTCGGTGGCCGGCGCCTTTGGCTTACACCCGGATGCCCGCACCAAGGAGACGGACACGTCGGCGGGGAAGAGGCTTACCATTTCTTGGGAGTCCAAGAAGGATAACATCCACGAGGATCCCCTGATCCTGGCGGCTGTCCGCGCCCTGGCCATCTGGCTGCGCGAGGACGACAACGAACTGCTCCGCAAGGAGGCCGCGGGTCTCACGGACATGTTGATTGACCTGTACAAGTTGAGCTCTCCGGCCAAGCTGGACTTCCGGTCCCCCATCCTGGTCGGTTTCGAGGGCATCCTCGTCGAGAAGGCAGGACGGGAAGAGTTTACCACTCACAACGGCTGGCAGGCCCTCACCAAGGACTTGCTTGAGGTTATTCAGTACACGTCGACGGTAAGCGACGAAGTCGAAGCCGCTCGCGGTATCGGGATTGTGCGGGTGCTTCTGCCTCTGGTGGAGGGGGAGGATACGGGAACCAAAGAGGATTGGATGGCCTTTGTAACTGCCGTTGCCGCTTGGGATGCACCTGAAGCTAGACGATCTCTGCTCATTCAGGAGGCGCAGATTGCTGCGCTCCAGCTCGCGACCGCCCTGCTCGCCGGCGCTCCTCAGGGCATGAGGAGGCGTTACGTCCACTCCACAAGCGCCATCCTCGGCATAGCTCAGAGGTTGGAGGTGCACGTCAGGAGCGACAACCCCTTGAGGGAGTCCTTGGACGATGTTCTGGTGACGCTAGGTAGATTCCGTTAGATAGAATCGAATGATATCAATGGGATTTCCGCAGCAGTCGTTGTTGTTGGATCTGACAGTGACATGAAGCATACAGTCTCCTGTGATCTCGGCCCTTTCGACGCCCAGCGAGACTCCTATCCAGAAGCGCCATCATATTCACCGTGCATGTGTACGAACAGACGTGGCGTTTTGGAACACCCGAATCCTCGCTGCCACGGCTCACTTGCTTGCATTAGCTTCCCCGCGCAGAGTGCCGCAACATGCACGATGATGAGCCTCACAGGCAGTCCTGATGAATAGCAGCAAGGAGCTTACTCAGCCCCGACCTCCTTCTCACGTTCGTACTTCCTATTCGCGCAGACGACAAGTGTAACTGAGGGGTAAGGGAGTTGCTCTTCCTCGAGAGAACACTTGACAGAACAGACATATAAGTAGGAGGAATCGCTTCTTCGGCCCCCCGTAAACCAGGAAACACTCGTGTCGTGTCACTCATCCACCTGTCGTGAAAAAAAAAAGTTCCATCGCTCCCGTGAAGAAAATCCAACATGGCACCAGAGCACTACGACGCCATCATAATCGGCTCCGGCCAAAGCGGAACCCCCTTAGCCTCGGCCCTCGCCGCCGCAAACCTCAAAACCGCCGTCGTCGACCGCGCGCACATCGGCGGCACCTGCGTCAACGAGGGCTGCACCCCGACCAAGACCATGATCGCCTCGGGCAGGGCCGCGTACACGTCTCGTCGGGGTAGCGTCTACGGCGTCACTGGCGGCAGCAACATCGCAGTGGACATGCAGAAAGTCCGGCAGCGCAAGCGCAGCATCGTCGAGAGCTGGAGCAAAGGCGGCGAGGAGCGGCTGGTGAAGAACGGTGTGCACGTCATCAAGGGCGAGGCGAGCTTCGCGGGGCCGAAGGAGCTGTTTGTGTGGTGCACCGACGGCGCGGAGAGGTCGTTGACCACCGAGACGATTTTCATCAACACCGGGGAAAGGCCTTCGCGCCCCGACATCCCTGGGCTCGATGACGTGCCTCGCGAAAGGATCCTGGATTCGACCAGCATCATGGAGCTGGGGGAAGTTCCCTCGCACCTGGTCGTGGTCGGCGGCGGCTACGTCGGTCTCGAGTTCGGTCAGCTCTTCCGACGGTTCGGGGCAGATGTGACCGTCGTCCAGAGAGCGAAGCAGCTCCTTCCGAGGGAAGACGAGGACATTGCCCAGACGATGCTTGATATCCTGCGGGGAGATGGAATTACTGTTCGCCTATCAGCCTCTGTCGAAGCGGTCTCCCCAGCGAGCCCCGGCATGCTCGTCAAAATCACGACTGACAAAGGGGAAACGGCAGAGGTGAACGCAAGCCATCTTTTATTAGCAGCAGGGCGTACGCCGAACACGGACATGCTCCAACTCTCTGCTGCTGGTATAGCAACCACATCTCGAGGATACGTCGAAGTAGACGACATGCTTCGCACCAATGTCCACGGCGTGTATGCCCTTGGGGACGTCCACGGCGGCCCTGCATTCACCCACATATCCTATGACGATTTCCGCGTCATTCGCAACAACCTCCTCCCGAAGTCCATGCCCTCAACTGCCCCGAAAGCAACAAGCACGAAGTCCTCGCTGTCTCGCAACCTCGTCCCATACGTGGTGTATACAGACCCCCAGCTGGGCCACGTCGGCCTCCACGCCAGAGATGTCAGTGGCCGCAAGACAAAGACGGCCAAGATGCCCATGAGTTACGTCGCGCGTGGCATCGAAACGGAAGAGACCAGAGGGGTTATGAAGGCAACCGTTGACGCGGAAACGGGCGAGATCTTGGGCTTTACGTGCCTGGGCGTCGACGGGGGCGAGATCATGGCTGTGGTTCAGACAGCCATGCTAGGCGGACTGAAGTGGTGGGACCTCGAGGCTGCCGTTTGGGCACATCCGAGCTGGGCAGAGAGCCTGAACAACCTATGGGCGCATCTGGAATAGAGATGATATCAATGACGGGCTGGTCGGTGATGCGTCCGTCCGGGGGAGAGCCGATCATGTAGATTCGACAACTGTCATGGGAATTTGCGACTCGCGTGGTTCCGTCTTTGGACTGTCCTCCGCGTCGATCGTGTTCTGAGATGCCTCAGCAGCAGCAGCAGCAGCTTTGCTCCGCTTCTTTCGTGCGCGCCGGACCTCAATCTCGACACTCATCATCTCGGCGTTGACGGAAACCAGACGCGGAATGATGTCTTGCACGGCCTCTACTGATAGTGCTTGTGCTTGGCGCAGAGCTGGTGGTGTCAGAATGCCGAACCACCGAAGCGGGTCGTTGCTCTTCTTCTTCTTATCCTTCACTTGCTTCGCCTTGTCATCGGGCTTGTCCTCGCTGGTCGGAGGAGCCTCATCGACGCCATCGGGTTTCCCCTCGTCGTTTGCAGCTTCCAGGGTCTCCGGGCTCGTATCAGCCTCTGCAGGCTTGACAAGCTCGAAGCGAGGGACATCCTTGCTATCTGCAGATATGGAGAGAATTCTCGAAGCCTGCATGCGCTCATCGTAGTAGTCCGGGCCGTATCTTACGCCCCTCTCTGCGGAGAAGTTGGCTCGTGCGATGTTTTGATACACGCCAGCCTGAGTCTTGCTGAGCAGCTCACGGAGCACGGTGTACTCGTCCAGAAGGATGAGATAGCGCTCCAGCAGCTGGTCGATGTGGTCCGTATCCATGGCGAGGGTAGGACGATGACGGCCGATCAGGAAACAGCGTGTCGGGCCACGGGGCGAGAAGCGTGGTTCTTGGGGTGGTACAGAGGATTGCCGACGAGGGGAACACGTGGGATGAGGTGTAGTCAATGTTGCGAAGCGGAGCTGTCTGACGCTGGACAAGGACGAGTGTGAGGTGGCTCCGTAAGGCTACGCATGAAGTCGACTGCAAGCTGTACATTGTAGCCTCAACAGCGTGAGGAATTTGTGGCTTGAGCGATGATCTGCACTGAAGGGACGGCATGCAGGGATGGCCCTGCGCTAATTACCCAGACCCGAGACTGCGGCTGCCGTAGAGAGACCTGGGTCAACGCGTAGTCGCCGCGAAAAAACGACTGCCTGAAAGTTCCTGTACCTTTTCCCTGTGAGGTAACCACCGCCCGCTGTTCGGGTCGCACATGTAAAAAGTCTGCCTGCCTCGCAAAGATGCAGCAGCTATTTATTGCGGGCGATCCAAGGTGGACGCTTCAACGATGCTCATCTGGGGAGGTACGAACGAACGCCCCGGGACGGACAAACAAATAGAGAGGGAGAAAGGGTGCAACGGCATTCTGGCGCACAGAGATGAGGCGGAGTCGAGGATGGCCGGCAAACACGTGGAACAAAGACGGACGGAACACAACTACACTACCTTTCTTTGAAAGCACGCGCCTTGATCCACGGGTGACGGGAAGCCGTTGGGTCGGTTGGCTAGTTGCACTGCCTTGAACTTCATACTGAATGCGCGACTATTTGGGCAAAGCTTCATGTTTCAGCTCCGACCTCGACGGGGACCGCTGTGCAGCTTGATGCTGCGCTGCGTTCTGCACGGCGATGATTTGAGCAGGGGCAGAAATGCCGTCCGAAGGTAACGAGGGAGTCGAGAAAAAGACACGGACGTCGCAAAGACGGTGAAGGGGAGGAGGAGAAGGGCCCTATTGCCTATTGGGAGCTGTCCACCGTTGTCAACGCCAATCTGTCGAGCACGAGCCGGGGGGCTGTCCTCCCTCGTCGGTGATCCCGGTAATCGACCACGCTGGACCCTTGAACGGTGTGAATGGCGATGAACGGAAAAAAAGGCACATGGCCTGCTTGGCAACCCGAAGTTTGGCCCAAGTCCGCGAGGGAAAAGAAGGTAAGACGATGCGAGGCGGAAGGCAAGCCGAGGGCGATTGTGCCAGGTGTCGGAGTCATGAATGGATGGAAGCATTAAAGAAGGCGGCGGGTGGCCGTCAGCTAGTCCTCGTCCGGCTTGTTCCCTGCTCCGAGAACGCTGCCTCATATGCGTGTCGTCCAGATGACAATTGAAGGGATCGCCTAGGCGTGGTGGTTCTGCAGCATGCCTTGTCCTCCTATCTTGCCCTCCCACGTTGATTGTCACCACCGAGCGAGGAATGGACACGGCGGCAGACTGCAGATGGAAGGCTGCATAGGGGGATGAAATCTAGCTGACACGACATGTCCACGGGCGAGCAATGGGATGGCGTGCCAGTTTCGGGACTTCGTTCGAGGTCAGCAGTCGTGCGAGAGACACAAAAATTGCTTGCCGAGAGATTGCTGGACGATCCCAACGCACAGGCGCCTAGGTAGAGAGTCGCAAACCTGCGATGCATTAATTATTAGTAGGTATGTACGGAGTACTTGGACAGTGACTGACAACAGCAGTAGCGACTTTCGATCTCGCTGACTCAGCGTGTTCCAGTTGGTCAGTCGCGGGGCCCGTTGCTTCTGGTGGAGGTGCGGATACGCCCGGGTCTCCTCTGGCCGATGCACCGTAGGCGAGATGGATGGATGGTCTGGATCCGGCGCTCCTTCCATCTCGATACACGGCCGCTGCAGGCCACACGAGTGGCGGGACTCGGAAAAGGGCCGGCGGCGGTGGTGGTCAAACTTACGATTCTGCTGCGATATGAGGAGGCGTCGCCATGTGTTGGGGCGGAGGGCGTCGGACGGTTACGTGAGGGAAAAGGAACAGGAACCGGCTGGAGTTTGGACAAAAGAAAAGGTTGCTCGACAAACTTGAGTTGATGGCCGCGATGCGGGTCCGCAACTGCTCTGTGCTCGGAGTACCTCGACTTCACTGCTTCGTCAACATCTTGGGTTATGAATATCGAGTACCTACCATGGTGTGGATGGGTGCACAGATGCGTATTAGCCAGTGTCTACCTACCGATAAGACCTTCCCATCCCATCCCAGGTTCTTACACTAATAAGATAAAGTCCCACGTGCGGCTGGCCTAAGTAAGTATCGACGGTACCCTTTAGCGGTATACGGATACCGTTCCTCAAGCTCAGGGCTGCAGCAAGAGTTAGTATCCATGGCTGATGAGATGCGCATAGTGGCAGAGAAGGTAACACAAGGCTCGGTGGCAGGTGTAAGTGCAACGGAAGGCCACAAGAAATGAGCGACTTGATGCAACCCGGCTGGCGTCATGTCAGAAACGAGGTGCAGGAGCTTGCTTTGTGCCCAGCCTGGTGCAGCGTCGTTGCTGCTCCTGTTGCTTCTTCTTGGGTTCTGCTGCGCTGCAGAAGCTCGGATGGTGATCTGGGATTCAGGCGGTGTCCGGTTTGTTGTCTGCCTGGCTCCTTATTACCACCTCACTTCAACCTCTCACGGTCCCCTGTCTTCTGCTCCTCCAGGGGGGTTAAACAGTAGGGAAGGTACTTCAAGTACCTAGGAAACCTCGCTGCGGGTACGTACCATGCTGCACATGCATCTCGTGTGTGAAGCGTGAGGGGGGGTGGCAGGTGGGGACGCCTCAGGCCTCGAAAGGTTCCTCCCCCAATCTCCAGCGCACACACTGCAGTGACGAGGGACGTCGCTTGGCACTACATGCACGAACAGCCACCGCGGCCGACGATTTTACCAACAGACGACTGATTGATGGCGCCGCCTTATAATTATACCCGGTGCATGCCTCAGCAGAGCCAGCCAGCCTTTTACCTACGTACTATTACGCCGCAGACGACTGGGAGCTCTTGGGGCCCATCCGGCCCACGACACTCCTCTCCTCTCCTCTGCTTAATCCGAGCCAGCAGATCCCGCCTGAACTCAATGTGAGGGGCCAGCCCACTCTTTACGGGTAGAAAAGTGGTCGGTGAGGGCGGTGAGCGAGGAAACAGGAGGTTGAGCTCTAAGTGCCCCGCGTCCGACCCTGAGCGATGCGGAACGTCCAAGCCGAGCCCTGGACTTGGATCAGCTCGTGAGTCGTCGTTCATCGCCAGCCGGCTGCCAGCCCTGGGTGTGATGGCCCTCGGCTCCATGGTGTCTGCCCGAGTACATGGTCGACATCGCAGGTGGTAACTGCCGTCATGAGGCATGTTGTGGAGATGGGGATGGAGAGCGCCAGCATCAACTGATTGAGGTGTGCCTCAGTTGGGCGGCTGTTTGCGCTCCCGTCCGCGTCCATGCAGTAATTATCTCAGTTCCAACCCTCGGTCGAAGAAAAAACTGGCTGGGAAGAGAGGACAATCCATGATCCATTACGGATAAGACTGGTGAGATTGGACAGACCAGGGCAAGGGCGACTTCCACGGGGCTACTTACCCCTTGGGATACCGTCCGCAGATGCTGGATAATACAGGCAAGCCCAGGCTCAAGCTGGATGGTTCGCTGCCGGACGAGACGGGGCTGCATTACCTGAAGCTTCAGAAGCGGCGGTCCTTACCTTCTAGTAGCACTGCACCAGTCGTCTATACCAAGCACTCGCCGCCGCTTGCCTGGCGCCATCCACACCTCTGGAACAAAGTGAACACACCCACACCAATCCCATAGGTCCGCGTCTCTTGCAAGATTCATCAGCCTTGCAAACCCCCACTTCACCTCGAATTATCAACCGGACAGGCATGCCGCTGGGGCTGGAGCCTCCGTCCGACGATGCGGGCACTGAAAGTCCCCAGTCCCAAGCCCCGAATCCAATGACCGTCTCACAGGCCACAGACGAGCGAGGGGACCCCTCGAACCCCTTTTCATATCGCCGGTACGTGCGTGGCATCTGTACCGGGCGAGCGCAGTGATTGGCCAGGCCTATTTGCTTTCGGGACTCGACCCTGCTCCTGGTTTCCTCCTGCTTGATCCGCCCCCAATGCTTCTCTTCTGTTGGCGTTGGTGCTGGTGCTGGTGCTGGTGCAGGCGCAGGTGCTGGCGGCGCCGGCGCTGGTGTTGGTGTTGTTCCTGCCAAAACGGGGTAGACATGGTGAATGTGTGTGTGTTATTGTTTTGCCTCCTTCCCCTTCTATGATGTTGCTCAAGATGGAAGTTTGCGCAAAAAATGCCTTGCTATTGAAGAGAAAAAGTCAAGTATGAGCGAACCTTTAATTTTAATCTTGTATTTTTCTTTTTTAATCTTGAAAAGTTTGATATTTTATTTGGCACGACGAACACACACACCCTCTCTGTGCAAGGGTCTGCTCCTGCAGCTTCCCATCAAGCCTGGGTCTAGGGGGGACCTTCTTTTTTTTTTCCCCTCTCTTTTTGACTCTCTCTTTCTCACTCACCTGTCACTGGTGCCATCCCGCAGCGTACCTTTTGCCCTTCTTTTCTTACCTTACTAACAGGTACCTACAAGTACGCCATACTTGAGTGCCCTGTGGTCGTGCCTTCCTCCAAATTTGTTGCTTTATTTTTCCTGCCCGCCCGCCCCTCACTTTACCCCCCCAGACACGTCCTTTCCCCCTTCTGCTAGGGACCTCCTTCTGCTGTTCCACTTTCCCGCGTGCGTGTCGAGACCGCCGACGCCATCGACTACTAAAAAAAATCCCCGACGACATCTCACTTGTGACCTTGGTTGGGACGGTCCCATACAGCCCAGTCCAGTCCATCCAGTCATCTCCTTCTCCCACTCTTCGTTCCCCCAGCCCTGCCCTGCCACTGCCACTCCACGTCTGCCGCCGCTTCTTTTACTGTTTCTGCCTCCACTACCGCCCGCCGCGCAGCGCAGCGCCTTCCTTCCTTGCCTCTTACCTTACCTTACCTTTCCTGCTCCAGTGCTCCTACTTAGCACCTGCCCTGCCTCGACTCTCGTCTTGGCTTTGCCCCATCCACGTTCCTCTCGCCGCCCCCCATTTCGATTCGACCGACTCCGCTACCCATCTTTCGCCCTGCAGCAACCGCAACCACCACCGCCGCTGTTACCAACTACCACCACTGCCACTCTCCAATCTACCTGCCTACCTTACCCGCCTGGAGATCACACCCCGACCACGACCAGAGACACTCGACGACGCGCCGCGCGAAAGGGAGAGACTGAGAGACCATCCTTAATTTTTTTTTGCTCTTTCCCCCGAGGTCTCTGCTCCTGCACAGGAGAGCAGCTTTGATCTAGACAATGGTTGTCGCTACTATCAAGTGCGTATATTTTCACCCGCCCTGCCCTGCCCTGCCCTGCCTCATTCCCCATTCCCCAACTCTGTCACTGCTTCTCCCTGAGGACAAGTGTGGATTCCCATGCTTGCGTGGGCGCCATCGCCACTGCCTGCCAATTCCATGGCCTTGGTCCCAGTTTGGACCTTGGAGGGTGCTTCTGTCGGTCCTGCCTTTGGCGGCCCCTCTCGCGCACACCGCAGCCATCAAAGCGCGCATGTCACCAGCTTGTGATTGAAAGTCAAACTGACCCTCTCCTTCTCTAGGTGTGTTGTCGTTGGTGACGGTGCGGTCGGAAAGACATGCTTGCTCATTAGCTACACGACAAACAAGTTCCCCTCCGAATACGTCCCGACCGTTTTCGATAACTATGCAGTCACTGTCATGTGAGTCCCTCCAGCACCTCGAAACATACATTCAAACACTCGGGTTCCAGTCCTTTGAAGAGGTGGATCAAAGACAGGATATCAAAGGAGCCCAGAATATGTTTGGCTGTGGGTTGGTTGGCTGGCCTTGCGCTGATGATGGATTTTGCAGGATTGGAGATGAGCCCTATACCTTGGGACTGTTCGATACCGCCGGTCAGGAGGATTACGATAGACTGCGCCCTCTCTCCTACCCCCAGACCGACGTCTTCCTCGTCTGCTTCAGCGTCACATCACCCGCCTCCTTCGAGAACGTCCGCGAGAAGTGGTTTCCCGAGGTACATCACCACTGCCCCGGTGTCCCCTGCCTTATCGTGGGTACCCAGGTGGATTTGAGAGAAGACCCCAGCGTGCGCGAGAAGCTTTCGAAGCAGAAGATGTCTCCCGTACGGAAGGAGGATGGCGAGCGCATGGCAAAGGATCTCGGTGCGGTTAAGTACGTCGAGTGCAGTGCTCTGACGCAGTACAAACTGAAGGACGTCTTCGACGAGGTATGACCCTCTAGCGTCTTGAACCCGAACCACGCGACTGACAATTTCCCACCAGGCGATCGTTGCGGCCCTCGAGCCCCCCGCCCCCAAGAAGAAGTCGCACAAGTGCCTTCTCCTCTGATCGCAGAACCCTCCCTCCCAAGGGTTTTGCTTCCTCCCGCCCTACCCGGGTCTGGCTTTGGCGGCGAGCGGAAAAGCCGAGAGCCAGGCTTGGGCCTTTTTCTCTTGCCTTCTAGATGCGCGCGCGCAAATGGTTCTGGACACCCGGCTTTGAATGGCATTTTGGGCCTCTTTTGTTTGCAGCGCGCATGGCATAGGATACGCTGGGTCTCGATTGGCCGCAACTTTGGAACCGACCAGACAGGGCAGTCGGCTCTTGCAAATTAATGGATTGGGCCGCTTGGTTCAGCGACATCGAGGGTTGGATTGGACCATCTGGCCGGCAGTCCGGGCTGACACGGTATCATCGATCATCGGGGACCGCAGGAAAAGAAGGGAAACGGACAACGCAACGACGGGCTGTATTTCCCCTTTTGAGATTTCGTTCACCAATTCCCAAAAGTCCTCTGTACTCATCCCCCCACCCCTTCTCTCTATCCCAATCCACCACCACTTTTACCCTCTTCCTGCCCCCTGGCCCCCAACACTCCTCGCCCTGGCCCGGACTTTGGTGGTCTCTCTTGGTCCCTCTTGCTTCTTTCTACATTTAGGGATGGGTAAATTCATCACACGCAGGCAGGAATACTTTGATAGGACAGTTTGGCGATTGGAGTGCACTTTAAATCGATGGTTCTTTTTTTCCTCGCTGAAGCCTGCCGTCCCTTCCTCTTCTGGGTACAGTTCGATATGCGATGATTGGCCGGGTTCCTGCTGACGATGAGCACCGACCAGCAAAGGAACCATGCCTCCAATCTCGCCCACGGACTGTCGGTGTTTACACAGGTAGTGTAGATGTAGGCGACAGAGCCTCCCAGCTTCGGATCGGTCAGGCGAGTCATTCCGCCTTATCTCTCTCGTCTATGCCCATCATTCACGGCTCATCAGAGCGCACGATTGCGGGGTTGACAGCAAGACCCGACGCCCATGGCGGAGGCTGGCACAAGTAATGGACGGTGGGCAGTAAGTTTCGCGAAAAAAAAGATGGGATTCTCGTTCCGTCTGCCCAGCGGGCTTGACGCCACCACTTGGTTGACTTTCTTTGTCTTTTGTTTGCCGCTGCGCCTGTCGGCCCAGAAACCCTTGCGCGACTAGGAGCATGTCTCTTTCACCTCGCCTTGCAGGCGCAACGACCACCACCCTCCTCCAACTGTTGGGCTCCAAGCCAGGCTCCAGCGGGTGGTGGTGGTGGTTAGGTATTGCATAAGGGGAATGACGTCGCACCTCGGGCGCCTCGTCTACCATCAATGCGAGACAGATGCGGTCAGACTAGTGCCGTTGACTAACGGATTCAAACGCTCCGCGGGGGACTCCCGGGCTTTGTGTACCCCTTCTGTTCTTCTCATCGTTGTTTTCTTTGCGCCGTGCCTACTATCCCCCGCCGTTCTCTCTGTCTTCGTTGTAGCAGCTGCGTCAGGAGAGGTCGCAAACGCCACGAGCGCCGCCATGGGATCCCCGGGGAGAGAGGGGAAAGATCTCTGCAGGGCTCTTCTCCGGTGGGTTAGGTGCCCATGGGGGTTCTTGGGGTAATTGATATTATTGCGTGCGAGGCGCGCGTGCGCGTGCCTGCGTCAGTCACCTCTCAAATCACTGACTGCGCCCATGGCGGCACGGCACGGCACTGCAGTCGACGACTCTTATGGATATTGGATACGTCTAGACATATTGCATCTTGGTGATATGTATCCAACGGGGACTAAATACGGAAGGAAATCGGACGCCGTTTAGCCGCATATTCCGGCCCCGCTCACTTTCGCCGGCGGCCACCCTACCCCTCCATCCACCTCCATCCGCCGAGGCCCTATCATCCTTGAAGAAGAGGGTAGGGGTCTAGAAAGGCAGCTAATGTACCCGTTGATAAATATTTTCCTTACTGAGAGATAAGGATTAGGCGACTGGCGGACGCTGCGTCCTGACACTGCCGTGCGGGCGACAAGCCCAGCCCATCGGACGTTCGCCGGTGGAGCGCCAGAAGCTTGACACCGGCGGACAGCGGATGCATTGGCCAATTGGGCACCGCACATCTTTCCCCTCGGGACCCGGGGAAGTTGCAAGGGCGTCTAACGGCGGGTGCGGGAGTGAGAGAAGGGGGCCTGTGGGAGTCATTTCGATGACAAAAGGGCGCATCCCCGAAGTAGGAGGCCGGCCCGGTCGAGGTCTGCACCGATCCGGTCCCCGATCTGGCGGATCGATTTATTAAGTTGAGATGCTCCGATAAGTCTTCCGGATTCTGTTTATCTGGTTCTCACCTTCCCTCTTCACTCGACTGCCACCGCTGTCTCGAAACCACAACTGTGTAAGATAAGCTGCATAACACACCAGAACACCAACCAACGGCGTATCAGAACAGAAGACGATCATGAGGTTGACCTCGCTGCTCCTGGGTTGCTCGTCGGCCCTGCTGGCCGCTGCCTGCGGCAACCACGACGACGGTAAGGAATGGACCAAGGCCGAGCTCGATAAGCTGGAAGCCAAATGGGGTTTCGAGGTGAGATATCCAAACTCGTTGGATATCGTGAGACCAAGTGACTAACCATTTGAACAGTGGGGTACGTCAACACGGCTCGTCCGTTTTGAACGGAGCTGAAGGCTCACTGGTGACAGGTTTCACGGGCATCGGCTCCTTCGCTCATCTCAAGCACGTCAAGTGCCTGACGAACCCGACCGAGCTGTACGACATCGCCATCATCGGCGCCCCCTTCGACACGGCCGTCAGCTACAGGCCAGGTAACTACCTCTCGCCATGTCCTCCGCATGTCCTCCGCATGTCCTCTGAGTATTCTCCTAATCACCTCCCTCAGGTGCCCGTTTCGGCCCCCGCTCGATCCGCCACGCCTCGAGCAGGCAGACGTCGTTCCGCGGCTTCAACCCCCGCGCCAACATCAACCCGTATTCCAACTGGGCCACCATCCTCGACTGCGGCGACATCCCCGTCACGCCCATGGACAACGTCATCGCCCTGGAGCAGATGAGCGCCGCGTTCAAGGAGCTCGGCCAGCGCAAGCCCGTGTCGTCGTCCCTCAGCAAGCCCAAGCTCATCACGCTCGGCGGAGACCACAGCCTGGCGCTGCCCGCGCTGAGGGCGCTCAAGGAGGCATACGGCGCCCCGCTGCGCGTGCTGCACTTTGACGGTGAGTCTGGACGATGAGGACGACAGAGCACGGCAGACTGACTTCGACACAGCTCACCTGGATACGTGGCACCCGGAGAAGTATCCCTCGTACTGGACCTCGACGCAGTTCAACCATGGCTCCATGTTCTGGATGGCCGGCAACGAGGGCCTGCTCTCCAACACGACGTCGGCGCCCTCGGTGCACGCGGGCCTGCGCACCCGCCTCTCCGGCAACGACTTCGCCGACCACGACGACGACACGGCGCAGAACTGGGTGCGCATCGCGGCGGATGACATCGACGAGGTCGGCACGGCGGGCGTCGTCCGGACCATCATGGATACCCTCGGCACTGAGGACCCCGTGTACCTGTCGATCGACATTGACGTGCTCGACCCGGCCTTCGCCCCGGGCACGGGCACTCCCGAGCCCGGCGGCTGGACGACCCGCGAGCTGATCCGCATCCTGCGCGGGATCGAGGGCCTGAACCTGGTTGGTGCTGATGTTGTTGAGGTTTCGCCTGCGTACCAGGGCAACGGCGAGGAGACGGCGCTGGCGGCGGCGCAGGTTGTTTACGAGGTGCTCAGCTCCATGGTCAAGAAGGGGCTGGGGGGCATGGGGAAGGAGGGCAAGGCTGCTGCTATTGAGGTCGAGGCAAAGGACGAGTTGTGAGAGGGTTTGCATGGAGAAGACCGGGTAAGGTCCGGTTTTGCGGTTGGCGTTGGGGGAGTCACGATCACGATGGGAGGTCGTTGGAGGACGACTGGCGCTACGAATGATGTTCACGACGATTAGAGACGCCCGGAAGATAGTCGGCTGAGTTGAATTGGTCAATTGGCTCGGCATGGTTCTCTCAGTCACTTGCAAGAGTCTCGGGCGGCTCTTTGGGTGAATGAATTACATGAAGAACCTTGACAACACATTGAATCCATTTAAAGCCCAAGAGCCTGTATGGGCAATCAAGCTCCGGCTTCCTCAAACAATCCATCTTGGTATAACTTCGACATGCGCACAAGATATTGGACTACCCATCAATCATGTCGTTTGCTTGATGGGAATAGCCCCCTGCTCGCGGTAAATCTAGGCCGGTTGGTTCCCTATCCCAGCTCAGGGCAACAGGCATGGAACGGCCACAGGGCCGAACCATCAAGTCGGTGACTCACCGCCTTTCAATTCCTCACGTTGAGCGCAGTGCATTCCGGTGTAAAAAAACCACACAGCTACCCGTAATTGACCCTCCTATCTTCGGAGCCAACCGTATCAAATAGGGCCCGAGCTTCTCCATCCACCAGGGCGGCGGATACCTTAAGTATGGGGGGAGGGACCGGGCCTCTCTTCTTATCTCTGAGCAATTGGAATGCTCAATTGGAAAAAGAAAGGGAGGGAAAAGCCCTCGCAACATGTCCGTTGGCGCGTGCCAGTTTCACACCGGCGACTGGTCCCCCTAAAGCCCCCCAACACGAGAGAGTATTCAAGTAGTTGCGCAAATACTGGATCCCAATTTCTGCCCGGTATCAAGGAGTCTGTCCCAAGTACCCAGGCCCAGTGGTAAGTAGCAGGTGTAACAGACCCCTGGGAATCAACAGATGAGTCATCCGCAATGATTGAGTTCTCAGCGACAATCTGCGGTTTACGGGAGTCAAGGTGAATAATGAAACGGTTCTACGGAAGTTGATCAACCGAGGCGGCTGAGGCTGCCCCTGTGATGCGGTTCGGACGTTACACAGCTACTCAGTAGAGCCTACCTAGAGGACCGTTGCCAGTGACTCACACAGGACGGCAGGTACATCAGTCCAGGTCCCCCACCACAGGTACATACCTACGGTAGTCGTCCCAGACTCGCACCAACTCAATCCAAATAATTACCCCGCCATCCCAACTCCCAAAAATTTCCCGCCTTTCAATTGTAGTATCAACGGCGCCCCGAGTCAACAAACACCGTGTTCTCTTCCCGGTGTCACCAAACGACACTTTTCTTTCTTTCACCTCACCCTGTTGATTCGTATTGTTTTCGATAGATCCCCGAAACCCACAGCACACACCCAGCATGGCCGCCGTTCAGGAATTGGCCGACCGCACCAAGGCGGACGAGAAGGTCTACGTCGACACCGACGCCGGCTCAGACGAGCCCACGACGACGGGCACCGAGTCCTCCCCCTTCAAGACCCTTGCCTTCGCGTACATCGCCAACAACGACCAGCCCGGCCGCCAGTTCCTCACCCGCGCCTCCAAGACGGGCGACGACGAGGCCGCCCGCCTCGAGTGGAAGGAGCCCGCCAAGAGCGCCGTCAAGAAGGCCCAGTCTGCCCTCGACGCCCACCGCAAGAAGCTCGCCAAGCAGGCTCAGATCGAGGCCCAGGAGGAGGAGCGCAAGAAGCAGCGCCTGCAGACCCTCGAGGCCGCTAAGCAGATCGTCATCAAGGAGGATGAGTCACTACCGCCCGCGAAGCGCATCACCATCGGCGAGAAGAACGTCGAGCTCGGCGAGGGCGACAAGAAGGGCGCCCGTGTCAAGATCGCCGGACGCATCCACAGACTGCGCGCCCAGAAGCAGGCCACCTTCATCACTCTGGTCGACGGCTACGGCCACCTGCAGTGCGTGCTTCAGGCCGGCGACCTGACCAAGACGTACGATGCCCTCACCTTCGCACAGGGCACCTCCCTGTGGGTGTACGGCGAGCTGAAGAAGGTCCCCGAGGGCCAGTCCGCCCCCGACAACCGCGAGCTCCACGTCGACTACTACAAGGTCATCGGCACGTCGCCCACGGACGACGATGCCATCACCAACAAGGTCTCCCTTCTGCAGAACCAGTGGGACTCTCAGATGCTCGACAACCGTCACCTGGTTCTCCGCGGCGACAACGCCTCCGCCATCATGAAGATCCGCGCCGCCGTCGAGTGGGCTTTCACCAAGACCTACAAGGACCTCAAGATCACCAAGGTCTCCCCCCCTGCCCTGGTCCAGACCCAGGTCGAGGGTGGCGCCACGCTGTTCTCCGTCCCCTACTACGACGAGACTGCCTACCTCACCCAGTCTTCCCAGCTCTACCTCGAGACCGTCCTGCCTAGCTTGGGCAGCGTCTACTGTATCGAGAAGTCCTTCCGCGCCGAGCGCAGCTTGACCCGCAGGCACTTGTCAGAGTACAGCCACGTCGAGGCCGAGCTGGACTTCATCGAGTTCCCCGACCTGCTCGAGCATCTCGAGGAGGTCATGTGCCGCGTCATCGACAACGTCCTGGCAGACGAGGAGATCGCCGCCTACATCAAGGAGCTCAACCCCGACTTCAAGAAGCCCGTCCGCCCCTTCCTGCGCATGAAGTACACCGACGCCATTGACTGGCTCAACGCTCAAGATCCCCCCATCCTCAACGAGGAGGGCGAGCTGCACAAGTTTGGCGACGACATTGCCGAGGCTGCCGAGCGCAGGATGACCGACATCATCAACAAGCCCATCTTCCTCACCCACTTCCCTACCGAGATCAAGGCCTTCTACATGAAGAAGGACCCCAACGACCCCCGCGTGACCGAGAGTGTCGACTGCCTGATGCCCGGTGTTGGCGAGATCGTCGGTGGATCGATGAGAATGGAGGGCTATGACGAGCTCCTTGCCGCGTACGATAGAGAGGGTATTCCGTCCAAGGACTACTACTGGTACACTGACCAGAGAAAGTGAGTATCAGCCGCATCCGAGCTTCTTTGCACCGTCGCTAACGTTTTGTTTTTCAAGGTACGGCACCTCTCCCCACGGCGGCTACGGTCTCGGTCTCGAGCGATTCCTGGCGTGGCTGGCCAACCAGCACACCGTCCGCACGACATGCTTGTACCCCCGCTACATGGGTCGCTGCAAGCCGTAAATACGTGGCTTTGTTCTAGAAGGGTGGAGGAGGAGGAGGCGAAACATCGAGAGGTGCCCCGAGAGCGCCGCGGCGCTGCATCAGCGAGATCATAGAGGATTTTCCAGGGGGCTTTGCAATGGTTTTGACGGCATTTTTGCCGCAAGGTATCGGAGGCAGGTCGGCGGCCTAGATAGGAGTTATGGAATTGAAGCATCTCATGGGGGCCATCGACTCTCTGGGGAACGGGACAACGTGACCGCGGAAGTGACTTCGGAGGTAGGCAGTTTTATCCGCGGAGATGATCCCGCAAAGTCTGCTCGTCACCTTCTCCGGCTAGGCCAGAAACGAAGCTGCGAGAACGACGTTGAAACCCGGCGCTGCTAAAGGATAAACGGCACTTTGAGGCCCCGATTGGACTGGCATCATGTCATGTTGTCCGAATACAAGAGTTTGAACCCGGCCGATCATAGATGGCGGACGTGGTAATAGAGCCAAAGCTTAAAGGTTAAAGACAGAAAGTTGTGCGCCCAGCTACCGACAATTCTGGTTCAATATGGTTTTTTCGTCAAGCTTCTCTGTAGTCATGTCAGAGTTTTTGGGCTCAACCTACCAAAGGTAGAGAGTTGAGTTGGCAGGGGGCGGCACACACACACACACACCCACCCCGTCGTCCGGCCGAGGACCGGGGGCGCGACTCCGGAACAGGGCGCCGCCAAACCACTATGTATGGCGGGGCCAGGGGCGCCCCTCCCCGCGAGGAGGCCGGAAGCTGTTAGAGAAGATGCAGCCACGCCCGCTCGGCCGATCTCGTGTGTTTGAGGCGCATACACCTATCCCACGGTCTTAAAAGGTTAGCGTGTTACCTGCGGGGCCTGGCTATATGAGAAGCCCCGCAAGAACTAAGCTAACCTTTAAGACCGTGGCATAGGTGTACAGCAGACCTTTTCTAGAACACCTTGATGCCCTCCATCTCTGCAGAAAATAGGGGGAGAAGGGGGAGATTTGATTGCCTCCCGTGTCAACGGCAATGGTCTGTGCGAAGCAGCCGCCGTCAGGGGGGGATGGAGTTGTCCCGGGTGCGACGACGGCCAATGAAGATGGGACCAGAATATACGCATACTTGCTCATATGAACCTTCGGCAATAGCAACAGACTTTGGACCTGCTCTCCAATTGGCAATAGACATATGCCAACCCCCCCCAAGATCGCCTCGGGGCGAGCCTCTTGATTCAGGTCCCGTTGGGCGAGACCTCTTCTGCACATGAGCGCCTGGAGAGCCTCGAGTGACATATTCCAATTACCGGCATCGCCTGTTGAATACGGCAGATCGCGTGCGCACTGACGACCCGGCGATCGGCCAGCAGGAAGCGGGGGCTCGCGGTTTGGGCAAAAGGGGTCCAACGGGAGGAGGAACCGTGCGGGTGGCCGGCGAGGAGGCGTGCGGCTCGCATTCGCGCGCTGCGCGCGTTGAAAATGTCCATCGCGGCGAATAGATGATCAGATCCAGGGTCAACTGGATAGTCGGCTCATCACAGCCAGTAGTGGGAGTCGTGGGGGGGAAAACAATCGGAAGATGACAAGGTTCATCCATCGAGGACGACAACGTCGCAGAAGTCAGAGAGTATGTCCTTGAAGCTTAAAACGAGACCTCTCCTGCGTTACAACGGGCTGATGCAAAAGTCGTTGGCCTGAAGACGGACACACTTCCGTAGACGGAGAAGAGACAATGTAAGTGGTCCGTTGATGGCATGATGAGGGAGACAATTGGGAACAACTTGATGCGAGGCGGATCCATTGCGGATCGCCGTGCAGTATTCGCTTTTCAGCCGTGGTTCCAGCTCTACACTAGTACTACTTCCTTCTGCGGCGAAGGGCCGTGGTCTTCGCAGTTGCCAGTCGTGCTGCGTGCATAGGGTCGGCCGAGCATATGCATTGGCGCTATCGCGGCTATGTAAGGTACGGATGACCAGGGTAATGATTTCCTTAGCTCCGCTCGCGCGTTTAGACACGGGAGGCTGGAATGCACCCCGTGTTTGACAAGTGTTAAACAGTTTCGCGGTCC
This sequence comes from Colletotrichum sojae, assembly GCA_014235955.1. Classification (NCBI taxonomy): domain Eukaryota; kingdom Fungi; phylum Ascomycota; class Sordariomycetes; order Glomerellales; family Glomerellaceae; genus Colletotrichum; species Colletotrichum sojae. Next base: position 13,222 of record WIGN01000150.1, on the reverse strand, counting down.
GTCATGCATGACACCATTCAACTTTGGGTTCTTATTCTCCTTTGCACAGCTCAGCGACTAGAGCGAAACAACGGCTCTTAGCTTGAGTTGAGGAGCGAGCGGTATTCATAGCAACACTGGGGCTGGGGGCGAGCCAAATATAAAACGCATGAGGTAGTGGTGAGATCGGGAGGGATTCCAAAGGGTCAGAGAGGGCGGTCGTGTGCGCGGCCCGGCCACCAAAGATGGTGCAGCATTCGGCTATAGCTTGGCAGTGCTTGGTGCCAAGGAGGTTCCGAGTTTGGGTTGTGAAGCCAAACTTGGCTTCGTCCTGTTGTTTCTTTCTTGTTTTCTATCCAGGCTGGTCCTGTCTTGCAGAGCGTATAACCGGCAGAGGACGCTGGCCAGTGCTAAGCCTCGTATGATGGGGCCAGCCTTGTTGGTAAAGACCAAAATATCGAAGCAAAAGCGAAGAGTGAAGTTCTCGTGTCTCAAAGCTCCCGTGGCAGTCTGGGGAATTTTGATGAAGCCAGGCTCCTTGCAGCCGCGTTTCATCCGAATAGCTGGACAGAAGTGTGGAGGTTATGACCGCGGGGGAGAGGAAGGTCGACTGCACGCGGTGGTTGGGTAAGAGAAATGGAAACCCCTTACTCGAAGGGCGGGCAGGCAGAGGTAGGGTGGCTTCCCGTGCGCCGTGAGTTGCTTTGAGCCTGTTGTTGTTGGTCCGATGGCAGCTGGTCCTTGCATTGTGCGACCCAGCCAGCCAGCGCGACGTAGACGGTAATAGCAGGATCACTGAATTAGCAGTCGGTGTTGTCCCCGAAACGCTTGCGGGGGAAGAGCCCTTGTGTCAACTGAGAAGACCAGCGGGTCGAGCAATCGCCAATTGGGTCGTAGACTCGGTAGCTGCCCGTTATGTAAAGAGCAGCGAGACGAAAGAGCGATGGACAAAGAAGATTCCACGGCGGCAGTGAACAAGATTGAGGTGCAGCTGACGCAATTTCAATTCTTCACCCACGGGCGCTGACAGAACTAGAAAGGCAAGGAGCGGCGAGCGCGAGGGGGCCAAATGGGACGACCGGGAATTGGAAACTATCGGCGCTGGTGGAAGCTATCCACCAGTAAGCGGAGATATTCTGTAGCTGTCGACGAAGTGAGGCGTTCCTCCCGTGTCATCGTCTTGTACGCATTCCATGTTCGACGTTTGCTTTTGGCTCGGTTGTTCACAATGAACGAGACGCCTCTATCCGGCAGGCGCTTGAATATGAATACGCTGTCGCCGGAGGATGTCACCGGTAACAAGCCCTCTCGGAGTTTCTGGTTCGGTGGTATCCGTACGGTCTTTGGCCACAACGAACACAGTTGCAGCTCATGTGTCGGGTGGAGCATCGAGGAGTTCTAAATTCTGGCAAAGGCGGCTGTCAATGTTCCATCGCGCTGGGTGGGGAGGACGATGAACCCTTGGAGGATGGATCGGGGAGAGCGTTCAGAACGGGACACACCAAGCCATAACCGGCGGCGCTTCCCCTTGGCTATGCCTGTCGGCCAGGTGGGAGGCAAGGGGGAAAGGTAGGGATGAATGGCTAGAAGGGGCCAGGTGTCAGGGGGAAGGACCGCGTAGGGGGGAGGGGAGGGCATGGCAAGGTACCCAGCACGCCGTCGAACCAGGGGCACGGGGCCAAGGGGTCTCCGTACCTGACAATGCAATATCCGCAGGTCGGCTGTGCAATGGCGAGAGAACAACGCAGCGAAGCAGGCTGTGGGGTGGTGTGTAGCGTAGTGTAGAAGTCTGTCCACGTCGATGTGCACTGCACCGCAGCGTTGTCTCGGGAATGGAGCTAGGGGCTGAACGTTCGCCGCCAGGTGGGATGTTCGCCCAGCCGCCAGTCAGCAAGGCCCACGATAGTCAACGGCGGGGGCGCCATGAAGTCGATGTGGCACTTGACAATGACAACCATCATCTTGACGGATGAAAAGGAGGCTCTTGCTCGAGGTCCTACTACACTATGGCAGGCTCAGTTAGCGGAGGGTGCACCAGGTCCAGGGGAGGAGGGTGGACTGTGTAAAAGGGGGGCCCAGGCAATACTACTACCACCAGAAGAAAAAAGGGGACCAGAGCCAGGGGATACAGGACGAGGACGTGGAGGGGGAGGAGGCTGCTAATGTGGGTAATGGAGGCTAAGAACTCACCATCATCAGACAGAGAATGCGCAAATGAAGACAAGTGCAATCGTTCGTTGACTGATGATTGATTATCGGCCTCAAGGTACGGAGAGACGGCGTCGTGATGGCGCTAAGATACCACCATGGCGGTAGATGCGCAGGTCTCGTGGTTGTGGCTGCTGAGAAATGACGGATGGCTGGCCCTACCCGCCCGACCTCGACCTCAAGTCAAGTCCAGCCCCGTATCCGCGTCAGGTACTCTGAGGTACGATGCGATGTCGGTGTTTCTTCTGCACGTCCCTCTGTCCTCGACGTGAGCTGCGAGCGAACAATGAATCGAAGCCGGCTGCATTGGATCAAAGTCGAGGCTGCGTTTGCGTTGCGTCTGCTGCACATCCAGCAGGCTACGTTCGGGTACACCCCTTTCTTCTTGCTTTGCGTGCCACGATGTACATATCTTTGCTTCTAATTATTTGTGCAGATCAGCCTGAAATGCCAGGAACATGCTACCTTCGGTACGTACCCGGCCGACAGCAACCGAACAGTTCCACCTCTGTTCTGTTCACCTCAGGTACGGACATGGCACGGTACCTGGCGGGAGGTACCTGCCGAAGGTTCCAACCTCCCTTCGATTCTATGAACCTAGGTAGGATAAACAGGTACACTACGGATACCATAAGTAGCGTGTTGGAGAGCTCATAGGTCTCCGTACCTAGTTGGCTTTGCGGCCCTTGCCTGACTATAAGATGACTCGTCTTATTGGTCCCGTCCGGCACTCCCCTCCCCCCCTTTCCCCTAAAATGCAACCGTGCAGACCACCGTTGAAAGTATCTTTGACGTGTAATTTCTAACGCAGAATACTCGCGAGGGGGCGACCTTATGCAGAACCCCCAGGGGAGAGGGGCCCACGGGCCAGGTACCTATCGCAGACTGTAGTGTACTCCGTACCTACGTTAGTTGCACTGACTGGCCTTGGCTCTCTGCTTTGGCAGACAGGCAAGAGGCGGACAGACCGCCGTTGGACCGGTCCACGATCATTCCATCACTTCGCCGAAAGTAAGGCACCACCTATTATCTACCTACCTACCTACCGAAAGGTAAGCTGAAATCGGCCAGACTGAGTTAGGTGCTGGACCGTCCTACCGTCAGGTCAACCATCGAGACGACCTCCCACCACCTGTGCGGACCGTGGGTGTCAGGTACCTGTCATGGTGGACGGGTCATGGATGGCTGGATGGGCCAGATGCTGCGCCGGGCCCAGCACGCTCTCGCTGCGGAAAAGAGCGAGAGCCAAGCAATGGAGAGCAAAGCAGACAGGCCTGGCCTTGTCCGGCCGTGCAATGGTCAAGTTCAACTGTACAGATGGCCCATGGCCAGCCAGTCTTTCGTCCATACTACGGATACCCGTGGCAGACGTGGGGAGCAGGTGTCATTCACCACACCACAGCACACACGGGCGCAGAACTCTGTCTGTTTCTCTTTCGCGTTCTCTTCCACCAAGTCTCCCTCGTTACTCGGCCTCTTTCTTCCTTTCTCAAGAAAACAAAAATCTCCATCTCATTCATTCCTCCTCGTATGAAACGTTGCTTCAAGTCCAAGTCACGGCAACTGTGTATATACTTTACCGAGGCACCTAGAGGCAACAAGAGAGTAAGGAAAGAGCGACAGAGGTACCTTCCTTTGGTGTGCGGCGTATGTAGTACGGATACCTCGCTCCTACCTTACTCCAATTCACAGCTCCCAGCTCCAAGCTCCATCCCCCCGGGCTCTATAATCGCTAGCCTGTGGACTTGCTGTGGGCTCCTGCCGTAATCCCTGACTGGCCTCATTAAACTTAGCGCAGCCAATTCTACTTCGACCCTTTTGGGTAATCTACCACCTACACGAACCCCCGTCCACTCTCCTGCCCTCCCACTGCCCTCGCTCACCACCCTTACCTCGACTCCGTACCTCTGCTGTACCTTACCGCAAGTACCTGTCCCGACTCCTCTCTCTCTCCGCTCTGCTGCTTTTTTGCTCACCTTTTTTTTTTTCTTCCATCCTCGAGCCCTCCTCTCGCTCGCTCGCTCTCACTTCTCACTCTCGCTTCCGGCTGGATCTTCCTCCCCTTCCTTCTTTCTTCTCTCCTTCTGCTGCTCTGCCCTGCTCCCCTTCTTGTAGCCTTACTTCTCTCCCTATCCTTCCTCTCCACCCCCCTTCTCAACCTCACCTCTTTCTTCTCCCTCACCCTTCACCACCTTATACCATCCGCGCCTCCTCCTCTTCCTCCTATCCGCCCACCCTCATCCTTATCCTTACATCTTCTATTCTTTATTCTTTCAGCCAATCCGCGAGTCGCCGCTGCCGACCTCACTCGCCCATGCGATCGTTACCGCTTCTGACATATTGACCAATCTTTTGCACCTTGGCTTCCACGCTCGTTGCCCGTATAACATTCGTCATATAATTCTTCCACCACCTCCAGGCCTACCTGTAAGGAGTGGTCCGATCAAGTTCCGGTCTCATCGAAAAGACACGCCTTCTCGACGTTTGTTCGCCAGACGGTAGCTCCGATCGACTTCGCCCGCGAATCGCTGCGAATATTTGCTATACAGCTCGAACCATAGCTCAACATTTGGCTCCCAAGGAAAAATCGCGCCTCCGGTCCGCCCCGTGGCTCATGAAATTTGCTACAGTTGCACGGCTTAGTTGATCCAATACACGAACGAACCGCCTGTCTACAATATTGGCACCCGAGCTTCAGAATTCTGCTTCACGCCTCGTTGCTTCGATCTCAATAATCCAGCTTATTCAAACTTCGCCCTCAAGCCTCCTTTGCCACCAGCTTCAAAAAACGGCCCGTTCATAGCTTGGTCGGCCACCGAGCTATCGCATCGAGTATCGCTCCGCCTCTAGCCTAGGTTTCTGACATCGTTGGCTTGTCCTTTGGACAGCTTTGAGACACGGCCAATCACGAGTGAGAGGTACGGCGCTCATCTGAGTACTGTATCGTTCCGACGCGCCCAACACTGACCTTTCGTGCCTGCTCGGGGCACGTTTAATCTGTCAAGACGGCGGTTCTATCTCAAGTCGGTCGGGACGACTTGGTCCCTCCGCACCTACTCGGGATGCAGGAAATCCAAGGACACGTCGGCCAGGGCGCCCACGGTGCGCCCTCCAACCGCTTCCCCGGACATGCTTCCAAGCCTTCCAACAGCGATACTGGCTTCTCCCACGGAGCTTTCACTTCGAACATCTCTGGCTTCGCCGACAGGCACCCTCGCCGCGGCAACATTCCCACCATCAACACGCAGCCCCTGACCCAGCACCACCAGGTCCACCAGGCTCCTCCCTCCGCCGCCGACATGGCCACGCCCGGCACTGCCTTTGACATGCAGTTCACTCCTCTGCTTCCCTCTCAGCTTCTCCTCGGAAGCCCCTTCCAGCCTGGAACGCCCGCGGCCTTCGCTAGCCCCCAGTTCCAGAACCTTCAAGGTTTCCAGCAGGCCCAACAGCAGAACCATCAGCAGCAGAGTGGCCTGCAGAGCCCTGTCCAGCAGAGCATGTCTCCTCAGCAGTATCAGGCCATGGTTTCCCCTTCGACTTACGGCGCTCCTCAGTTCTTCCAGCCGCAGTCCCCCACGAGCGGCGGCTTCAGCAACATGCAGATCCCCATGCAGCCCAGCTCCCCCGTCTCCATGACCCCCGGCATGGTCACCGGCACGAGCCGCACCGTCTATCTCGGTAACATCCCCCCCGACACGTCGGCCGAGGAGATTCTGGGACACGTCAGAAGTGGGCAAATCGAGTCCGTCCGTCTTCTGCCCGACAAGAACTGCGCCTTCATTTCTTTCCTGGATGCCAGCTCCGCCACTCACTTCCACTCTGATGCCATCTTGAAAAAGCTCTGCATCAAGGGCCAGGATATCAAGGTCGGCTGGGGCAAGCCCTCGCAGGTCCCCACCTCGGTGGCATTGGCCGTGCAGCAGTCGGGTGCTTCTCGCAACGTCTACCTGGGCAACCTGCCGGAGGATATTACCGAGGAGGAGCTGCGCGAGGATCTTGGCAAGTTTGGTGCCATCGACACGGTCAAGGTTGTCCGCGAGAAGAGCATTGCCTTCATTCACTTCCTGTCTATCGCCAACGCGATCAAGGCTGTTTCTCAACTCCCCCAGGAGCCCAAGTGGCAGGCCCCTCGTCGCGTTTACTACGGCAAGGACCGATGTGCTTACGTTTCGAAGACGCAGCAGCAGAACGCCGCGCAGTACCTTGGAATCGCGCCTGGCTATGCGCACATGCTCACTGGTGCAGACCGCGACCTGATTTCCAACGCCCTGGCTCAGCAATCTGTGGCTGCGGCTGCTGTCGCGACCACCGCCGGAGGCATCAACAACCTGGGTAACCGCACCATCTACCTCGGCAACATCCACCCCGAGACCACGATTGAGGAGATTTGCAACGTCGTCCGCGGCGGTCTGCTCCACCACATCCGCTACATCCCTGACAAGCACATTTGCTTCGTCACCTTCATCGACCCTACGGCAGCTGCATCTTTCTACGCCCTCAGCAACTTGCAGGGCCTGATGATCCACAACCGCAGACTCAAGATCGGCTGGGGCAAGCACTCTGGCGCTCTTCCCCCCGCCATTGCCCTCGCGGTTAGCGGAGGAGCCTCCCGAAACGTCTACATCGGCAACCTGGACGAGACTTGGACCGAGGAAAGGCTGAGGCAGGATTTCTCCGAGTACGGCGAAATCGAGCTGGTCAACACTCTCAGGGAGAAGAGCTGTGCGTTTGTCAACTTCACAAACATTGCCAACGCCATCAAGGCGATCGAGGCTGTGCGCAGCAAGGATGAGTACAAGAAGTTCAAGGTCAACTTCGGCAAGGACCGTTGCGGCAACCCTCCCCGCCAGCTCTCTCAGCAGCAGGCGCAGTCGCCTCGTACCGATGGTGTTTCTTCGCCGCCTCCTACGGGCTCCCAGAACTCTGGCTCTCCTACGAACGGCAACACTCCTCAGCAGTCGGCAACCCTGTTCAACTCGAACAGCAACCCCTTGACCCTGTACCTGAACCAGGTTTCCCAGCAGGCCCAGCACCAGCAACACCAGCAGCAGCAGCAGCTTGTCGTTCAGCAACAGGCTCTGTTTGGCACGGCGCAGTCGTCGCCTAGCGAGCTGTCCATCGATGTGCAGTCCCAGGGTCCCATCTCAGGCCACCAGCAGTCTGCCAGCATCTCGAATGGCTACCCCCACAGCGCCTCTGGCCCCGGACCTACCGTTATTGGTGGCCTCCTGGCTCCCGGTAACGGCCGTGGTCAGCATAACCGCGCCGTCAGCTTGCCTGCCCTGAACCCTGGGTTCGAGAACGGCGGCGCGCCTTCGCACGACGGAGAGCGCCGCGGTCACCAGTACCAGGCCAGTTTCGGCGGCATGGGTGCCGGCTACGGTCTCGCCATCCAGGGCGGCCTGAACGGCTGGGTCGAAGAGGAGGTTGCCAACTAAGCTGCCGAGCGTTCTGCCTCGAGTCAGCTTAAGCAGCATTAGGAACATAGCGGCAAGATTGGTTAATTGTTGTAATTGCATCTCACGTCTTCTCACTTCTTTCTTGATTCTTGATTCTATTTCATCTTTCTTTTTTTGATCTTCTCATCTATAATTTCATGGCCGGTTTGGCAAGTGGTTCTGGGCTGTTTTCCCGATCCCAGAGTGCGGGGAGGAGACTACCACACAAGAATTTGGCACACCCCTTTCATGCATATGATTGTGGTCGAACATAGCAGCAGATACCAGATTACGATACGCCTGCAACATGGTAATCACGATCTGTGGCCAATGTGGAAATGGAAAATGAGGGGCGGCTTCTCGGGCCCATGAGGGGGGAAAAGAGGATGCTGAGGAGCAATGCGAAGGCCGCTTCACGAAGCCGCAACATCAGCATGTATGTGTTAGAGCGTAGTTCAGGAAAGGCACAGGTTTCGCCTGGACAAATGCAAGCGATCGCGTTTGTACAAGTTGGTTCCAGTCGTGTTTATCGCATTGTCACAATCACCGTCCATGTAACGGGGGGCAACTGAGAGATGTCAACCTGTCACAAGAGGTCGCCATTATCTCTTGAGTTTTGTCTATTCTCTTTTCTCTTCCAACGCTATTAAAAGCGAAGCCGATTCTCAAAAACACTGACTGACTGTGACTGGTATGGTACTTCTCCTAAAACGCAGTACAATGCGCGGGCGACGCTTTTCTTTGATGCAAGTGCCGCGCCGTCCAACGACGTAATATGACGGTAGACCTATGCTCCCTCCATTTTTAGCACCGTTTTTCGCCTCGTTCTAATTGTCCTGTAGTCTTTTTTGCTTCTTCTTTTCGTATCACTGATGCCTTTTCCTTCCCCAGTATGCGATGTGTGCGTGTCAATGGTATCATCTATCATTCAGAGATGGGTGGTGGCACTCGTGTCACGTCAGTGCCTTAGTACCCAGCCGGCTGGGGCTCGGCGGGGAACGCCGGGGCGTCCTTGTTCAGGCCGCACTGCTCCTTCCAGTTCTTGGGGGTGTACTTGTCGACGATGGACTTGAATGCGGCCTGTGTGATATGTGTCAGTCAACTCCCCAAGGTCCAGCCGAGGACGAAAACAAAGAGAACGGCGACGTACCAGGGCGCAGAATGACTCGTCTCCTTCCAGGTGGTTGCCCGCGGGCCTGCAGCCGGGGATCGTGACCGGCTCGTCGTTGTACCTGAGCCTAACGTAGTAGCCGTCCAGCTTGGCCTTCTCGGCAGCGCTGAGCTCGGTCGTGGGCTTGCGGCCGATCCCGGGCGGGGCGGTGCCGGGCGACGGCGCGCCGGAGGTTCCGAACGAGAACCAGGAGCCGAACCAGCTGCCGCCAGTCTTTGGGGCCGCAGCGACCGGAGGAGCTTCAGCGGGCGACGATGCTCTGGAGTCGCGGAACATCTCGATGGCGACGTGGCTCGTGAAAGGGGGCCACTTGTCGTCGCCAAAGGCGCCCAGACTGGCCAGCACGGCGGCGAGGGTCGTGTCGTGGCAGCCGCTCATCCCGAACCTGACGGGGCTGGGCGCCGCGCCGGGCGTCTTGATCTCGTAGTCCCCGTCCGCCGGGGTGTGCTCCGCGCTGCCGACCATGCGGGCCACAAGGTCGCCCATCAGGCCGCCGATGCCCAGCGTGCGGTACTCCTCGCTCTCCTTGTAGCCGCGGTACCACTCCTCGACGCCGATCCGCTCGATGATGGCGATAGCCTTGGGGTCGTAGAACTCGGAGGGCAGGCGGGTGGCCGGGCCGTGGGCGCGGGTGGCATTGATGGTGTCCATGATGCCGCTCAGGCGCGGGCGGGAGTCCACGGCGATGCGGGAGATGTCCGGCATCCACTTGCCCAGCTTCTTGTTGAGGTACTCCATCTCCGGGGTCTCGTTCCACCGGTCGGCGGCGCGCTGGGCAAAGGCGCGGGCGAGCGCGGCGAAGCGGCGGCAGTTGCCCTCGTTGGGGAACAGCGTCTCGTCTTGGGGGGCTCGGCTGAGGAGGGTGAGGGCGGGGAGGTCGGGCGCGCGGCGGTCGGCGGGGTAGAGGCCGGAGAGCGCCTGCTGGAGGGATTCGAGAGCTCTGGGGACGGGGGTCGAGCGGAGGTATAGCGTGTCAGGGTTCGCGAGGTCGGCGGGGAGGAACTTGAGGCGGTCGACGTAGAGGTCGCGGAAGCGGCGTCCTAGCTGGCGGGTGGTCTCGCGACCGCGGTCTGTGAGCATGCCCATGTCACAGATGTCATCGAGCTCGGCATTGGGGCCGGCGGCGATGACCGGGCTGTCATCGGCGGTGTTGAAGGTCTCTAACCGGCGCTTCCAGTTGAGGTAGGAGTACTCTCCGGTCTCGGGATCGAGAACGGCGGAGCGGAAATGGCGAACGGCGCTGCAGTAGGGCCAGTACGGGGCAAGGCCGGTGTTCTGGAAGCGGGCATTGACGGGTGTGCGCTCTCCATGGCGCAGGAGAATCTGCACGAGCTGGAGCTTGAGCTGTGGGGGGTAGAGCTGGCGCAGCTCTGCGTCGGTGTAGGGCTGCCGAGGCACGAGGGTCGTCATAGCTTCGGGGATGACGTGAGGGGCCGGGTTGGCAGGATTTTAGAGAGGAATGCTTCCGACGACACAGATCGGGACGTTTTGGAAGGGAGGGAGGAGGAGGAAGGAGGAAGATGGAGGTTCAGCGAAGAGGATGATGATGCATGGGACGAGACAGCGGGGACAGAAGCGATTGTGACTGGGACAAGAGGCTGGGTTTCTTTTTGTTGCACCAGGCAGGCAAGCAATCTCAACACCCTTGTGGGACGCCACGAAACTTACGTACGCGAATATGATTGTGGTATGATGGATTGGTCTTTTCGGAGCTGTATATGCGCGACAGGCAGTTCTGGAGAGAATCCACGAGGCAGGGGTTCGGCGCGTTCAGAGGCCAAGAACAGCATCGACCTCGTCGCGGATGGCTTTCGTTCGCGGCTTGGCCACAGCGATGACGTCCCTGGGGTGTTGTCGGTTAGGGGTGGCGGGTTCGCTTACGTAAGTTGTATCAACCAAGAGCAGCTACGAAAGAACAAACAAAACATATGGTGTAAGTATATCATCCATCCATTTTGTTCAAAACTATTTAGTAGTGAATTTGGTTTACTTTTGATGATAATTGAATAGTTTGTTGTAGTGAGCAGTGAAAAGCCCTCCTGCTCAGCCACACTTTCACTGTGAAAGTCACTCTTCCTGGTCTCACAGCATGTAAGCTGCATGCAGGCGCCGACAACGCCGTTGGAAGCGGGGGCCACATCTGCTGCCGTTGCCCGCGGTGCCTCCGCTGAGACGTCGTCGGGTTTGACAGACGGGAGAGCCGACGTCACCTCGGGCTTGACATCTCGGACCGGGGCTGCAACCGGGACTCTCCCCTTCCCCACATGCACCGGACCCCGCCGCCCCCGGCCGCCGCAGGTGTGAACAGACTGATCATCAGGACCATCGGCGCCCGAAACTTCATGGACCCCAGAGTCGCAACGAACTGGCAGTCTTGTATCGAGTACACGTTCACCGCGAACGTTTTATTCAGCGCGGGATTTCCGGCCCCGTCGTCCATGGGGCTCGTGCCCGCAGACGTAGCTCCGGAACCCCCCACGAGTTCGTCAACGACATACTCCGGTTTAAATGTGTTTAATTCAGACGACGGCCGTCCACTCACTTTCTGTATCACTCCTTCCAAGCCAAAACAGCAGCAACAATGCCAAGACATCAGTTGCAAGCTCTCTACAACCCCTCTTGGTCGTCGGCATCACCGCGACGTCGGTTCTGGCAGGTGGGTCCGTGTAGACCAACCCTGCTACCAGAACCACAAGTTGAGACTCGGTGTAGTACAGGTTATTTGCGGAGGGAGACGCTAGAGAAAGGGGGCGAGACAATGTCATCCTTGAGAAAGTGAAATCGTCTGAATCGTATTGCGGCTCTGATTCCAATGAGTGTTATAGCCGGCTGATGCTGTGTTGTTAGACGCGTGAACAGATAGGATGTAGACAGACGGAGTAAAAGACGAACAAACCTTATTTCACTATTAACCATGAAGATTCAATGTTGCTGTGACGTTAGAGGAATTGATTTATGTGCTGAAGGTTATGTCAAATAGGAAGTAAAGTTTTGCTTTAAGAGTGGTACATAATGGTAACTAGTATCGTCTTCATTATGAAGTGTTCAAGTGGCACTGAACCTACTTAAGTCCGATACACAATAACAAGGTATCCAGTATCGAAACACACAAAGAAAAGCCCCAATACACATCCAAAAAGAACAAACGCAAATGCAAACCGGCGTCAGGCGTGTACTTATAAACATCGTACGATAGACAGGCCGAGTCTGTGGGAATCTTGCTTTGCACCATGCTAAATGGTACTTGAGACTCGCGTGCGGGATGGATTGGCATCCTGGAACTTCGCATCGCTTATCCCACATGGTATAGTCGTACTAGACGTCAGCCGCCCCTGTGGAACGTCTCCGGAAGATCGAGAAGGACAATCCAACATCAGCCGACCTCGTTTTCAGATGAACGCGGCCTCTCGGAGCTCGTAGTCAAGCGGGATCCGCACGGCAGGGTGAGCAACTACATAGTACCTGCATTCTCTCGTTGCGGGCGATACCCTTCTTTCCCCTACCGCCATTACCACCCGGAGCCCGCATGAGAAGCTGAGGTCAGCGCAGACCTGCTGGAACGGGTGCCCACGCCAAAGCCCTAGACACCGTTTGCGTCAAGGGTTTCCTCTGCGATCCGCCGTGAATGGAGACGGCGCTCGCCGGCCAAAGTTGTCCATTCGGAGCGGGCTCCTGCAGCAGCTTGGATACACTAGGTGTCAAGTCTTCCAGGTTTTGAGGGTGTGAGCCGCCTCGCTGGGTTGGCATGAGGACTGCGGAACTTTCCGAAAAGTCATGCGTAGGACCGTAGAAGGCGACATCTCTGCGATTGGTACACAAAATCCTTTTTCGCCTACAACCCCGTTGGACGTGTCATCTCCGAGCCGGTACATGCAGTTTTTGCTCGCTAGCCCCGCGCTGGCGTGGCAGAACGTGGTTGAGATAATCAGGATCAATAACGCCTAATGATTTGCCGTTTGGGGGCTGGTTTGACGTCAAAGTGGAAACGTCGGCAGTGGAAGATGCATTGGGGCTCTGCTGTAAGGTGCCACGAGAAATAGTTGGGGACCCGGTCCATCAACAGCTTTCTTTCAAGCAGACCACCCTGGTAGAGATCAATCTGAAATTAAATCAATGCTCGCGAGCTGGCACCAAACTCAACAATGTTAACTCTTGGTCAATATCGGTCTTGTGAGGGAACTAATCTGATGGAGGCAAGGCATGGTATAGATGTTGACATTGTTGAGACTAGCGAACGAGGTCTAGGTGCTATTAGGAGGACCGGGTGACGTAGAAGGCCACTATGATCACCTGAACATAGTGATTCCTTGGCTCCAGCAAGGGCAATTGCACTCGCGCTCGGCCTTGACAGTTTCCATACATGATTGTTATCACATCGGCCAGATCGGGCTCGCAGAGCGCGACTCTTATCTCCCTACATTGGGCG
>WIGN01000149.1:0-92934 GCA_014235955.1 Colletotrichum sojae | reverse complement strand
GAGACCCGAGCTGAAGACATTGCTCCATCAGTTGACCAGGGAGTTCGAGACAGGCAGCAGGCGAAGTGATGGAGGGTAGAGAAGGCTACCAATCACAGGATGATCTCTGGCGCGCCCCCAAGAGTTGGCAAGCAAGGGGTGTTGGTTGTTGGTCTCATCGCTTATACGGATAGACGCCGGTGGGTTACGGGCCGCATCATGGGGGCGGGTGGGGGTGGGCCTGACGACTCTGGGACATGACAATCCAGTTGGAATTGGAATTGCGTTGAAGCGATTACGTTGGCTTCGATAGCTGGAGCTGGAATGAAGCAATCTGAAGATGATGTTGAACAAGACGTCGTGGTGTTGCTGGCAAGTTAACGCGGTATTAACCACAGCCAAAGGAAACTGAAAGACCGCCCGCGTAGCCACCTAGCTGGCTGACAGACGTCAATTAAAGGCCACAGCCGGCGCCAGCTGCACACCTAACAGCGCACCGTCCCAGGTCATCGTAGTTCAGCCCACGGATATAAGGCATACCGCGCCCGAACTTCACTGAAATTAAACTTGTTGTTAGCGTGTTAGCCACCTAAACTCAGCTAAGTCGGGGGCTGCCCGGTGTCGCTCGGAGCCCCTTCCGCAATCCCTCCCCCCAAGCCTGTCATCCACCGGGGACAGAAATAGCCCAAGACACGAGATTCGGGATCTTCATACAACGTAGCACAACTTACACGTGTACGAGTCCAGTCTCGAAGGACGCCTAGGCCCTAGTGATCCGCGATCTCTCCCTTAGGGCTGATTGACGAGCTCAGACCACCTCGGGCGCCAGTTGTCGATCGCCTACACGTTTCCTTTTCTGCCTCTAGGGGTGGTTGGGACGCGGGCAGAAGATTTATGATTATAGTTCACAACATGCCTCGTTTCTGGTATAACTTGGCGACGTCCGCCTCACCTTTTCGGAGGGTTCGGTATGAAGTGAACCACTCATTATCAAAGTTAGCCGCCCATAACTGGATATCAGTCCATGATTCTCGAGGCTCTGAGCGATCACCATCGACACCATGAAGTTCCAAGACCTGCTTCTCTTCTCCATGGGGGCCGTTGCCACGGCAACGAAGTCGAAGCCGTCAACATCAGCATCAGCCTGCCCGGCCCCGTCGCCTACGGCGGTTAAGGCATCCATCTCAGCGGGAGAGATCCAGGGCGTGGCCACCAGCCTCCCGAATGCCCTCTCCGTCGTGAAAAAGTTTCTCGGCATCCCGTACGCTGCGCCGCCGGCCCGTTTCGCTCTTCCGGAGCCTCCGGCGCCGTGGAAGAAGCCCCTCAACACGACGGCCTTTGGTCCTTCATGCTACCAGAACTTTGTGAACAACTGTATGTTTGTGTGCTTTTTTTGATGCGTGATGGCACTCGACTAACAATCGCTCAGCCTTGGCTACTCGGCCCGAGGTGACCAAGGCTCTCTACAACAACCCGCCGGCACCTGAGAGTGAGGACTGCCTCACCATCAACGTCTTCGCTCCCGCCGGTCATCGTCGTGCCAGTCGTGCCGTCATCGTCTTCATCCCCGGCGGTGCTTTCCAGATCGGCAGCGGCAGGGCCGACCTGTCCGCCTTCGCCGCTTACGAGGACATTGTCGCCGTCGACTTCAACTACAGAAATAACAGTTTGTCATCCCTTTCATCAACACCAACAATAACTCCTACTCTACAAAACATCTACTGACAGACCCCCTCCAGTCTTCGGCTTCCCCGGCTCCCCCCAGATCCCAGTCTCGGAGCGCAACCTAGGCCTCTACGACCAGCGCCTCGCCCTGAAATGGGTCCAGGACAACATCGCCTCCTTCGGCGGTGATCCCTCAAAGGTCACCATCTGGGGCCACTCCGCCGGCGCCACATCGGTCGACTACCTCCTCCGCGCCTACGGCCGCCCCGGCGCCCCCGCGGCCCCCTTCCGCGGCGCCATCATGATGAGCGGGCAGAGCACCTACGGCCTCGCCGCCGCGACGTACCCCGTCAACGACACCATCACCTGGCCCACCATCGCCGCGGCCGTCGGCTGCGCAAACCAGACCGACGTGCTGGAGTGTGTTAAGCGCGTGCCGGCCGAGGCGCTCGTCAACGCGCAGCGCGCTACGGGGGTGTTGACTGGCCCTAAGAGGGATAACATTACCGTCCCGGCGCTGCCGATCGCCGCGTGGACGGCTGGGGAGGTTGCGAAGGTGCCGCTGCTCATGTCGACTGTGGCGGAGGAGGGTCGCGGGCTGCTTAATGACGGGATCACGCTCGATGTCTTTGTTGCCGCTTACTTGCCCACTCCTCTGTTCACTACCCAGGCGAAAGACATCATCCTGTCGACGTACCGGGCTGATCCCCGTTTGAAGACTGACTATGACATTGCGGCGGCCATCTACACCGACTACTCATTCCAATGTGTGAGTTCCCTTGACATCCACATCCTGACTTGTCTCTCTTACTGACAAGAAACCCACAGCCGGCCGCCCTTCTCTCCCGAACAGCCGTCTCAATCAACCTCCTGACGTGGCGCTACTACTTCAACACCTCGCTCCTCTCGACCCTGCCCAGCGACCTCGGCTTCCTCGGCGTCTTCCACGGGTCCGACCTCTTTCTTCTTCTGAGCACCCCCGCCGCCGCGAAGTACACCGCGCAGCAGTACGGCGTCTACGAGTACCTCCGCGGCGCCTTCGCGCGGTTCGTCAAGAACCCGGCCGGCGGGCCGGGCTGGGCGGCCGTCGGGTCCGACTACGCGCCGCTCGACACTGTCGTCCTAGGCGACGTTGGGAACGTCGAGGCTATTGCGACGCCGTACAATACCACGCTGCTGGATGCTAGGTGTGCTCTGTACCTACCGTACTATCCTATCCTGCAGACTGTCTTGCCTTGAGTCGGTGTACTTGCGGCGGATAGTCTTGGTGTTTGTGCTCTTTGAGGTTTGCTTTGAGTCGACTTACTGTTGTTGCGTATGAATAGTTTTATCTTCGATTCTGTGTAGATATTTTTCATTGATACATATCAGCCATGTTGGAATATCGCGCGCAAATATTGGCACCCATGCCTCTAGTGAGTCGTGTCCAGCGTATGTTCCTCCTTTGGCTTGAAGCTGTCAACCACCGCCTTTGTTGACTCGGAAAGCGCAAGTTGCGAGTCACAGATGGTACGCATAGCCGGGAAGTCTCTGTGTGGAACTTCCTGACTCTATACTTGGCATGTTTATCGGTTCGTGCGACGCATAATTCGTTTACCCACGTGTTCTCAAGAAAGACAGGGGCTCTACGGTTGCGATGGCTTTGTCGCGCTTTCATTCTCGGTTTTCTCTCATAATACATAATAGCATGTCGTCTCCCGAAGACACCTGGCATCAAAGAAATATCGCCATCTTTCCGATCTCCATCCCGGTGCAGATCGTAAAATTTGGTGTAATCGGAAAGGTGTAGCCCAAACTACAAGTCCAAGACACCTCTTCACATCAGCTGCCAACTGAGTGGTGGTGGCTATGTCCGCAACAATACCTGTGGTTGTCATTGAAGCACTACGAAGGTTGTCTGATGATGAAAGCCAACCAAGATGGTCTTTGCCCAAGAAGGAATTTGCAACGGGCCGACTGACCAGCAACTGAAGCATTGACAACAGTGGTACTTGCAGCCACGACATTCGCCCTTAAACACGAGCAACTAAGATCTCCGTGTCACGGATTTACTCCCAGTTACCCAGAGCAAATCACGCCTTTGAAGAAGAGGTGTGTTCTCAACTACTCAGCCTCCACGTCGCATCTGTCACCTGCTCTCCTTGCAACCCATCGCATACCTCTCGGACCGACGAAATCCCTTCCCAACAGCACCTTGCGGCTTTTTCTTCCTCTCTTCCCCTCATATGGCCGGGGTTGTGTAGGGTCTGACGGCCTAGCCGAGAACCCTCAGCTGAATCGAGTTATTGCATGGGTGTTGTATTATGGGCCTCCCGGTTGGCACTAAGCAACCCAGTGAGGCTTGGCATCATCACTACGATGCGAAAGGACGAGATGCGTTAATGCAGGTCTAGTTGACGGGCACCGACAGGGGGGACGCGAGCGGCCGGCCGGCGGTGTGTTGCCTACGTCCCCGCCCTCGAGGACGAACTATGTAACACGAACAACGATGGAGGTTTTCGGGTTCGCCAAAGTTCTCATTTCATATTGCAGGACTCCATCGCGATGTTTGTTGGTTGGTGTTTCCATCTCTTCAAGTGTCTACTTCCCCACATCCCCCCTACCCTCGACCTTCGGGACCTGCATATGGAGATCTATTGTGCGCTTTGTTCAATACCCTACACCCCTGCTCCGATTTCATTCGCACTGCCGCCGCGCCGCACGACTGCATTGCCTGGAGCCGGCCGAACAACTTGCTTTTGCCGATTCTGGTACCTCAAGCCTGGTGACTGCGCAACGGTAGTGGGACCTCTTCCTTCCCTGCCCTGGGTTCTCCGTCAATCTGACAGAGCTTTGCGTGCGTCTGTCGTCTGGGCCGGGCCCTTTTTCCCCCTGCCCACCCCCAGCCCGCTGGCTCGGATTAGTCGGTTCCTCGCAAAGGTGTGCCTCTGATGAGGTGTGATTGGACGGGGTACGGCGGGAGCCAGAGTTGGCGGCCGCTGAGAGGCGCATTCACCATCCCGAGTGGCGGACGACGAGGAGGGGTGAAAATTCGGCGCTGGTTGGTATATATAAGAAAGACTCAGCTCGAGTTCTTCCTCCATTGCCGTCTCAGTAGAGATCTCCCATCTACGCTTTCCCTCTCTTCCACAACTCCGGCCCTCCTCTCTTTATCTCTCACACCCTCCGCCATGCTTCCCGTCGTCCTCGCAACCCTGGCCGTGGCCACCGGCACCGCCGCGCAGGCCACGCCATGGCCGTCCTTCGGAAACTGGACCGAGAAGGCCGGAGGCTACGAGTACATCCTCTCCGGCCCGGCCAAGCTCGGCACCAAGGTCGCCTTCGAGCTGGACCGCTGCCACTACGTCTGGAACCTCATCAACGAGCGCACCTACTGCACCGACAACCCGCCCCCCGCGACCGCCGAGGCGTGCATGGACGCGCTATACGAGCGCAAGAAGGCCGTCGGCGACCAGGGCTTCCTCGACATGTTCGCCCAGGACATCGCCGCCGCGGAGCGCTTCTGGTTGTCCGTCAACGAGGACTCCGACCTGGCCGACCCCAAGGCGTGGAAGGCCGTCGAGGCCCGCGCCGTCGTCGCGCTGCCCAACGTCACGGCCTGGACTTTTTCTGCCTGGAGCTCGTCCCCGCGCGCCGATGCTGCGAATAATCGAGGCAACGCGGAGCACTACTTCAAGCACTCCGACTTCTCGACGGGGTCTGGCGTCTCGCGCATTCTTGAAGGCTGGGGCGGCACGGTGACCAACTTCTCCATTCCCAATTACTCGCCTGCGACCTGCTTCGAGAGGCCCATGGTCCGCCCGCTGCCCGAGTTTCTGATCAAGGCCTGCGGCGACAAGAACCTCAACGACGGGAGGGACACCAACTTCGGCGTGCTCAACATCGCGGCGCGCGACGTCGCCGGCGCCGCGTTCGGAAGGCCTGAGACGGCGAGGGGCGTGGACATCTACGCGTCCATCTGGTACGGCGGCGCCATCTCCGAGGAGCACCTCGAGGCGGAGCGCCAGCACGTCATTATCGAGATTGTCAACATGAGCCTGAGGGCGCAGAGGGACATCGAGAGCGGGGCGTTTGTGGTGCCCGCGCCCCCGAGTGCTTGAGTTTGTTGTGTTTGAGTAGACGAGAGTAGAGCAATCTAGTTCAGCAAGCTCGTAAGAGTTGCGTAGTCCTTAATCTGAGAGTTTCGAATAGTGAAAATGTTCGACTGTGTTGTTCAATTTCACGGTATGCCTTGGCAAAAACTCAATTTTCACCTCTGTGCTTGCTCATTCGTCTCTTTACGACTGTAGAGAATCCATGGCAGTCCGTCTGATTTGACAAGATGCGAATCCACAAATTACGGGAGTGATCCGAGTCCAGGGATGCCAACCCCAGAACCCTGTGAGCTGGCCTGTGAGTTGGACCGTGAGTAGTCACTCACGACGTCGATGGAAACATCAACAGTGATGGAAACATCGGGGCCGAAAAGCACTGTGATATCCTAACTCCGACGAAGCCGGCTCATCGGACTTTGGACCCGGCACACCTCTCGGAGAACGCAGGGTAAGCTCCCGACGCCGATCTCCCGCGACCAATGCCGTGCCTCCAGACCGTTTTTCTTTGTCACCGGGCCGTTGTTCTACCTTAGCACCCCTTAACTCCATTTCCACGTTGGCGGGTTGTGCTCCTGATGACTTGCATATGCTGTACGACATACTACATCACAGGGTTTGTGGTCGCAGCTTCGCGCTTACATACCGATGTCCAAACGTCGTGCGGAGAGGTAGCTCGGCCGGGGCCCGGGTTTTGGCCGGAGTTGTGACTTGCCAGAAAGGGAAATCGAACAGACATGAATTTGTCTCATCGAGACATCAGTGCTCGTTGACATGCATATGCTGCGACTATAAAAGACCAGAATCTGTGCCAAGAGTAGAACGAGACTGGAACCATCTTCATACTCTATTCTTCAGCAACGGCATCGGTCAAAAGATCCACAGCATCACCAGATTGTGAAAAAATTAAAACTCCCTTCAGTCCAAGTCTCAACACTCCAACTTACACTATGTCCAAATACAACAAGCTCGCCTGGAAGCACGTCCTCGTCATCGGCGGCTCCTCCGGCATCGGCCTCGGCGTGGCAGAAGCCTCCCTCGCCGCCGGCGCAAGCGTGACCATCTCCTCCTCCTCGCCCGCCAAACTCTCCACCGCCACAGAGATCCTGCTATCCTTCCTGCTCCCGTCCTCGGGCCAGAAGGTCCAGGGCTTCGCCGCGGACCTCTCGGGCGCCGACGCCGAAGCAAACCTCGAGGCGGTCTTCAAGCAAGCCGGGCAGGTTGACCACGTCGTCTTCACCGCCGCCGACGGTCTCGTCCTGACGATGCTGCAGGATATCACACCTGAAGGAATCCTCGAAGCTTGCCAGATGCGCCTCGTCGCCCCCCTGCTGGCTGCCAAAGTCGCCGCCCGCCACCTTCCCACAAGCAGCGCGTCGTCGATTGTTTTCACCAGCGGCAGCGCGTCGCACAAATCGGCGCCCGGGTGGTCCATGTACTCGTACTTTGGCGCCGGGCTGCAGGGCTTAGTGAGGCAGCTCGCGGTGGAGATGAAGCCCCTGCGGGTCAACGTCGTCGCGCCGGGGCAGGTCGACACGGGGCTGTGGAACCACATGGCGGAGGAGGAGAGGAGGGCCATGGTGGAGGGGGTGGAAGGCTTCGTGCCCACGGGGAGGTTTGGGCAGGTCGAGGACGTGGTGGAGGCGTACCTGTGGCTCATGAAGGACCGGAACGTTACCGGGACGGTTGCTGCCACTGATGGTGGGTGTTTGGTGGTGTGAGGAGAGAGAGGGAGGTTTTGGCAGTTTTTGGTATTTCTTGGCTTTGTTACGTATGCCGCCTGCAAGCTTATTGTTGCCAATTGAGGTTTACAGATCGGTTGCGAGTTGCAAGTCTTTCGAGTCGTTCGGATGGCTGGTTGAAGACAGTAAATGCTCGAGATCCCTCGTCTGAATGATTTCCGATTACATCCATCAGTTTCAACCTTTGCATAAAACCCCCTGGGTTAGACCGTTGACTTCGAGTCTTCGCTATCATCGTTAGCGATTCCAGAGTCCAAGACGGGGACAACGGACCAGCCACAGCGCCACTGCGTCAAGCAAAGTGGAACGTCAGTGATTTCTCAATCGAAAACTTTTACATTTCATTTTCTGTCTTTGGATTGAATACTTGATTTAAGCCCCTTTCTCCCAGTAGGCATCTTTTAATTTCAAGAAAAGAAATTCAGTCACTCTTCTGTGTTTTCCTTGCTCATCACTTTTGAGTCTTTGACTGCACGATTACAACACCAACGACTCAACGACATTTGGACTCGTCACAGTCTTCAGCATCCACGCAAAACAATGCCTTACCTCGCCAGCTTGTCACCCGGGCAGCCGGGTGGACAGTATCAACGCCCGGCACAACACCCAGTCCCACCCCTTCTGAAACTTTCAGTCGATTTGTTCAGGTGCATCGTACTGGACAACCTCAAGCTCCACGACCAGTTCATCCTCGGCCAGGTATGCAGTGCGGCCAGGACTGTCACTGCCCGGCCATGGAAATCCATCATCGCGAACCTCCCGCGCGAAGAGCGAATGCAGTTCTTCCACGGCATCTCCCACACCTTGCCGTTCCTCTACGTCTGCCCCTCGTGTGGGGGTCTCCACGAGGCCGAGGGTGACGATCTTCCAGCCGCTTGGCTCCCACGATGGAAACGAGATCAAGAGATCTATTCTCCACCTTTTGGCCAACCCCCGCCCTGCAGGGAGCGGTCGGACTACGGGGTTGAGACCTACTGGGTCCAAGGCCAGCCATACTACATCAGAGAGAAGCACATCCAGATGGCCCTGAAGCTCCACATGCTTGGCAAAGTCGATAACGCGTACTTCAGGGGGGTGATGGCGCGCTCCACGGACCACGGCGTCAGTTCTCGCTGCGAGGATGTGGAAATCATCTACAAAGTCGAGCCCAAGATTGTCGCCAATAGGTTCATCTTCCGTTCGGAGTGGAAGTTGTCTCATCCAGAGGGAGACCTCTCCTGGGCGAGCGGTGAGCTTCGGACGTACTGGCACGGTTTCTGTTGTCATCTGCAAATTTATAACTATGGAGCGGACCCATGGGGCGACATCACTCTGGAGGAGCTATTAGACCAGTACCCAGATCTTGCGGAGGATATTCGCGAAGACTGTATGATACAAGGGCAATTTCGCACCTTGTGTTACGGCCAGCCTTCTGACAGTGAGGGTATGTTAACAGAAGCTGAGGTTTGACGCTTTAAACAGTACTGCAGGGTGCTGAAGGGATCCTGAGGGTCAAGGCACTTAGGTGATCAGTCTAGGTGTCTAACAAGAGGGTCGTAGGGTGTCACGACTGAGGGCTGAAAGTATCCGAAGATTGATACGAGGTTCATAGCTGAAGAACTATGGAAGGTAGGACTCGAGGGTACTCGAGTCCCATATATATTCAAGTCCCGTTTCTTGTGAATATGTCCCTTTCTCTGGGACCGACGTTGGGTATGTCGGTCCATCACCATGGACCGCCCTTGGCGTTGTCGGTCCTGTCCCAGGACCGCTTATCGTTCGTCGGTCCTTCTTATCGTCACGTGACTTGCATCCTAGTTCTTCCGTTCCGTGTTGGGTGTTACGCTGACATGGGCTGACGTGCCCATTTAACCGCTGAGCCCCTGCGGGATCATCGTCAGAGGTCTGTTAACTAACGGGTCGTAACACCTTGGACCTGAACGCGGATCGGGCTTTATCTCCCGAGACGCGGAATCAGGAGGTCACAGGCCACTGCGTGTATTGCCCGACGGATTACTCTATTCGGGTTGGCCCAGACAATGAGATAATCCTCCGCGGCTGGTACGACTGTTGAACGCACCAGGCTCCTGATCAGCCCCGCTATTGGGATTGTGTACCAACCAGCCACGAACCGGGAAGCATTAGACGCATGTGGGAGGAGAGTGAGTAGCTGCACAATTAGTGGCAGTATACTTGCCGCTGGATTCGCTTGGAATGGGGGGGAAGTGGTCGCAAGAAGGGTTAGTCGGCGATATCCAGAGAGGCAAGATGTTCACGAGTATTAGGTAGGTAGGTAGGTAGGTAGGTAGGTAGTGAGGATCGGAAGTCATTGATGAGTCATCAGAAATATTACATAATGTGCACATCTCCCGTCCCCTGCCACCGTTCCTGGATCCCAAGTACCTAGACACGTACCTGGAACCATCGAGGGAGGGAGCTCGGAGCTCGGCATCTAATATTCCGTGGTTGCTGGGTCAGTCCCCGGTCTTCTTTTCGCATTCGAAAATCATCGCCAGCAGCGAAGGAGCTAGCTGCATGTGAGCCCAGCACCCAGCAAAGAAACCCGTCGTCCCCCATTGTCCGCGCCCTCCTCCTCTCCTCCCGACGCCGAAGGCAAAACAGCACCTCGACGCATACCGAGACGTTCTTTTCCACCATCGCCTCTTTGTTCTTCACGCGCGAGGTTTCGGTGCAGTGTGTCTGCGTGTTGCGATCCAGGTCGAAGCCCACTGAAGCTTTTCCTCGACCTTCCGGCTTGACAGCTGGCGGCTCCCTGCCATTCGAGGCAGCGACACACCCATATTCGAATCATTTCTCTTTCTCTGACGCGAGAATGGCGCCCCTCATTCTTCATAATGTTCCCGACGACGAGCTCTACATCGGCGACGACGGAGTAAAGCGACCCTACGCCATGGTCTTTCCCCAGTACGTCCCAAACACCCACCCAAGCACCAATGCGACTCCGCGCGCGATGAACATGCCAACTAACTTTCTTCCTCCCGCAGACAAGACGGCCTCCCCGGCGCCCGCCGCCGCGGCGCCGCAGAGACGGGCTCCTTCGGCAAGTCGACGCGCCGCTCGCGCTCCCGCACAGGAACCCCAGCCCGCCGCGAGAACCCCACGATCCAGGCCGCCGACAAGCTCTTCGGCGAATGGGTCTCCAACGCCGCGAACTCTAGCCTCGCCGCCAACCCCTCCACCGACGCATCCTCCTCCAACGCCACCGGCACGCAGCAGCGCAAGCCCTCGGGCCTCTCGCAACCGCCCCTCCTGGCCTCCGACGAGGCCCCCGCAGCGAACACAGGACCCCTCCTCGCGCGCCGCCGCGAGCCGACGGAGGTCATCCTCCGCGGCTACCGCTCCCCGTCCCAGCAGTACGCCGCCGTCTCCCACTACGAGCAGCTCGCGGGCCTCATCTGCGAGGACTACCCGCGCGAGCCCCCGCTCGAGCAGCGCCGCTACAAGTCCGAGCTGCGCGACCCGGCCTTCACCCGCCGCCGCGCGCTCACCCCGGAGGAGCGCGCGAAGGTCAACCGCGCCGACGGCGGCGAGCACTGGGTGAAGGTCACATTCGAGTCGGCCGACGCCGCCGACGCAGCCGTCTACGCCAGCCCCCAGCGCGTGCTGGGCTACCTCGTCCACGCGGAGCCCTATCACGGCCTTCCCCCCGCGCGTGACGAACCCGTCCCGGACGTGGACTCGCTGGTTTCCTTACAGGACGAGCACCACCGCTCGCAGTCCGTCCCCGCGGGCCAGGCCGCGGCGTTCAGGCGCCAGCAGGGCAGGAACCCGAGCAGCGGGAACCCGTTCTCGTCGGCGGGGGGCAACGTGCGCTCGCTGAGCGACTTCTCGCCGCCCGGGTCCCTCGCGTCGTCCAACACCATCGAGACGGCGACCATATCTAACGGCTCGTCCGCCACCATCACCATGTCCGACCTGCACCCGCAAGACCAGCAGCAGCAGCAGCAGCAGCAGGAACCTCTCCTCAGGACTGAAGACAGCCTCTTCTGCCGCCGCATCCCCACCGCCCGGC
Organism: Colletotrichum sojae; assembly: GCA_014235955.1. Taxonomy (NCBI): domain Eukaryota; kingdom Fungi; phylum Ascomycota; class Sordariomycetes; order Glomerellales; family Glomerellaceae; genus Colletotrichum; species Colletotrichum sojae. The sequence goes on along the minus strand of WIGN01000149.1, from coordinate 81,445 downwards.
GGGCCAAGCTGCTCCCCGCGGAGCAGGCCCTGCTCCCGCAGCAGAGCTACTCCCAGCGCCTGGTCAACGCCGTTCCCTTTCTGAAGTGGTTCAGCGGCTCGATGATCGGGAACGAGGTGCCCCGCACCGACGCGGGCGATTTTGACTGGAATCGGGCTAGCTTGTACTGGAAGGTCATTTGGTGGCTGGACGCTACTTTTGGGTTGTTTGGGGGTGAGATTCTGAGCGCGGACAAGGACGATTAAGGTGGTAAGAATGACCGAAAAGGAGAGAGACAGAGGAACTATAGACTGTTTTCTTTTCGTTGCCGTGGACATGGTGGGCTTTTGCATTCTACGGGAGGGTTTAGGATGGCGGGGGGATAAGAGGCGTTTCGGAGGAAAAAGCTGTCGTCTTTTTTTTATTATAATGTCCCCCATGAATACCACGCTCATACCGGGGTCTCGATACAACCCCTTTCATCTTCTGCTTTACTCTAGAGCAAACAAATGGTGATAAGCCGGCTACATTGTCTGGACGAGACGAGGTCCCCATGAGGACTCGAGCACGCAGAAGAGGCACATCAAGATTTATCGCTGTAAACGTCACCACGCTATATTATATACGCGGATGAGGGCTGTACGAGGAAGAGAGAGAGCGTTCGGCCCTTTTTGTTCAATCTATAGACGCCTCTAAATGTGGGTATAAACAAAAAATAACCATATAAAAACTGTTTCGCCGCCCGCCCCTGCTTTTTTTTTCATCACGGAGAAAAAGACACACGCTATACATCTCGCTCGTTCACGCTCCACCTTCTCCCAATCCGGCCCCGATCGTCATCCGTCCCCGTGGCAATCTCGTCATCATCATCTTCGTCGCGGATGGTTCTTTCGTCGGCCCAGGGCTGCTGCTGCAGGTGCCCCGACGAAGCCTCCCCCGCCTCGTCCTCGCTGAGCATGTCGTACGGCTTCTCCCCCTCGTCGACCTCCTCCCGCAGGACGTCGTACTGCTGCTGCTGCTTGTGCTGCGGAAGTCGCTGGTCGTCGACTTGAGATTCGTCGCTTAGTCCGACACCTAAACTGTCATACGTCACGTCCGTGGCGTGTCGGCGTATGGGCTGCGGGGAGAACGGGCGCACACCCCGCGAGCGGTTGAAGTTGGTCTCGGAGAAGATGCTGTCGGTGTCGTTGTCGCGCTGATCACCCAGACCAGGGCTAGCCATGGCCGCCAGGCTCTGGTACCGGTCCGAGTCGCTGAGCAGACTATCCCCCCTGGCATGCCCTCTCGTAACGTCCGACGCGGCGTCGGCGAGGATGCTCTTCGGCGGGAGTATGCTGAACAACTTCGCCGCGTCAGCACCTCCGCCCATCACGGCCCCGCCCGCGGCGCCGATGCTCGCGTGGTGCACGTCGGCGACCTCGTCGCTGGCAAACAGATCCGCTCCTTTCTCCAAAAGCTCGTCCAGCCCGCCGCCGGACCAGCCCTTCCGCGCGAGGGACTCGAAGATGTCGACCTCGGCGCGGACGAGGCTGCAGCTCGCGTCGAGGATGCGGCCGCTCGTGTCTTGGCTTTCTCTCAGTAGAGTGCGCGCGTGGTCGCCGTGGAGCGAGGTGAGGCCGTCGAGGCGGGTCGTGAGATCGACTAAGTGCGCGCGGAACTTGCCCACGTCCCGGCGGCGCTGCTTGTGCAGGCGCAGGCCCTCCTTTTCTAGTTTTTGTATCTCCTTGCTGCGGGCCTTGACTTCTCGCACGTACGAGTCTTCTTCGTCGTCGACGCGCTGGCGCCACTTGTCGAGCTCGTGGAGGAGGGGCACCTCGAAGTCCCGGTAGACCGTCTCCGAGAGGATCTGCTGGTGGTTCGCGACGAGGTGGTGCACGCCCGAGGCGGAGAGGAGCAGGTCTGCTGTGCAGGTGCCCTTCCCGCCGGCGGTGAAGCTCGCAGATAACGCAGCGGATGGCTGGGAGGCGCCGGCGAGCGACTCGGCGCGGGCCTCTTTCAATCGGGCGCAGGCCTCGAGGGCGGAGCCGAAGGCGGAGGCGGCGGTGGAGAGGGAGGCGAGGGCGATGCGGTAGGCCTTGGCGGTCTGGAGGAGGTCCGAGTAGGCGGTCTGGGAGTTCTCGAGGTCGGCCTTGGTCAGGACGGCGGTGACGGGCCGCGGGGGCGGCGGGAGGGGGAGGTGGAACGAGGAGAGCGGGTTCGCGGTCGAGGCGAAGGAGTAGACGGGCGAGTTGGGGATCGGGGGCAGCTGGGAGGGCGTCGGGGTGGACGGGCGGACGTCGTCGGCGGTGCCGGCCGGTGGGCTCGCCATGGCTGATGCCGGTAGGGGGTGTGTTACGCGGCCGTCGATGATGTGTTGCGTCGTAACGGGGTTGATCTTCCCGAGGGGCGTGGTGATAGGATGCGAGCAGTGGTAGTGGTGGTGGTGGTGTTGATCGTAGCAACGATGCGGGGATGGCTCGGTTGCTATGCCCGCTGGAATGGACGGGAATTGGGACTTTGTTACGGTGACTTGCGTATGTCTCTGGGCTTATCGGGCCTGGGCAATCGTAATCATCGTCGTCGTCGGGGATGACAAGGCGGGAGGGAGTTCGAGTCGCAACAGAGCCTTCCGGAGGGTGATGGCTTTTCGGGCTAAGGTACGTAGGACAAAGTTGTAGAAAAAAAGAGAAGACGGGAGATCACCGAAGAGAAATGCAAGATGCAGCAGGCCAGCTGCACCGCCCATGCAGCCAGAGGCAAGATTGGTTGGGTACCAGAGGTAGAGTTCGGTGTGCGTGTGTGCCTGAGTGTGGGTGGCGGTCGGTGCGAGTGGAACCGGGAGCAGTGTACGGATACGCTACGGGGCATCCCCTCCTGAGATTTGGCAGTGGGTCGTCCACTGACGGGCCTTGTGATTCGGGGGCACGGGGGCCCGACGGCCGCTGCAGATGACTTTTGTCTGCTGCGATAAGACCCCGGCAGGCAGCTTAGCGTCATCAGGTGGACGGTGTTAGTAAGCATACTGTTGGGACTCTTCAAGCATCGCATCCATGATATCAATTGATTAGGTAGGTACTTAGCGCATTGAAGCTATCACGTGGTCGTGTGGAATTTATTCGTCCGTAGACAAGAGGTGACTACACGAGAGTGCCTTTATAGGAAGAACCGTAGGTATCGTGTTCAGTTGCAGTCTAGCCTACGGCATGCGTCTATTCTAGCCTTCCGGATGGCAAGCGCAGCAGCCACCCCAATCAGCGTGTTCTCATCATGATCATCATCCTTCCTCACCAGCCTCACTTCTCAGTGGGCGGCAACCTGCTGTGCAAAAACTCCTCAACATCATCCAGCTCCTCCACGCAGGCCGAGTGACCCATCCTACCGCCCAACCATTAGCAAACACTCCCATCACACAGACACACAATTCAAAAAGAATACTCACGGGTAAATCTTCCTCGTAACAGTGAACCCCAACTCCTTCAACTTCTCAGCCGACATCAGCCCCAGCTCGGCCCTGACAACAGGGTCCTGGCTCCCGTGCCCGAGAAACACGGGCGTGTCGGCCTTGTTCTTGTCCGCGGGCATGCCCTGGAGGAACTTGTCGACGACGGGCAGCCAGCACGACAGACCCACGACGCCCGCGAGGGGCAGCTCCCCTCCCAGGCCGGTGAAGAGCGCCATGGCGCCGCCCTGGCTGAACCCGCCGAGCACGATGCGCGAGGCGGGGATGCCGGCGTCGACCTCCTTCTTCATGAGCTGCGTGAGGTACGCGCTGCTCGCGGCGGTGCCCTCCTGGTCCTCGGACGCGCGGAGGGAGTCGACGGAGCCGTCGAGGCTTTTCTGTTCCACGTGGTTAGCGGTTGCTGGTCCAGGGACTCAGAGAACTTACAATGTCGAACCAGCCGGGCATGCGATACCCGCCGTTCTATTTTCAGTCAGTCAGCTTTTCTGGGCAGAATGCAGAGGATTAAGAAGCATCAAACTCACGCAAGTAATGGGCCTGTCGGGCGCGTGAGGCAGCACGAACTTGACCTCGTCCAGCATCTGCCGCCTTCTCCAGTTCTCCACGGTGCTGGCCCACCCGTGTCCCGAGTCGCCGAGGCCGTGGGCGAAGATGACCGTCGCCGTGTGCTTCCCGGGGGCCGGGAACACCAGCGGGGGCCGGGTGTTAAAGTCCGCCATGGTAGATGATAGGGATCTGGAGCCGACGGGGTCTCTGAAGAGCTGAGGCCGCTTGGCGAGGAGAGCCGGCGAGGCAAAGGTGGCGGTGGAGCTGCGCAATAACACCGGCTGTCTGATGAGGTGTAGTGGGAGACGGCTGCAGGCCATGAGTGGTTGAATCGACGTTGGAGATTTGGAAGGGAAGGGTGCGTCGTTATTTTTTTTTTCGGGCGGTTCACGGTCGCACGTGCGTTGGCGTGGGGAATGTGGGGCCCCTGTCCCTGAGATCCTTCTAGATCTCTGGGCCGTGACACGGTTACACTCTTAACGTCATAATTGGCAGGTACTTAGCTGGTTAGTTAGTCGGGCAGTTACGGACACAAGCATTCTTGGAACGAACCCCGGGAAGGAGCGAAAGCTAGGTATGGAAAGCTCATAACCACGGCCCGAACGGAACACAAAACCTACCGTCAGGCCACCGGGACCTCCCTCCCGACAACCAAGTGGACCCGGCCGCGCGCGACGAAAACCGTAACCGCGCCCCCACAAACCACACCCGGCCCCTCCGCCCCGGCGCCGCGGTCGCGTGTTCCCCTCATCCGATCGACGCCATGGGTATCGAATCTATAAAGCGACGACGACAACATCGCATTGAACCTTTCTGCTCGTGACCTTCACTCAATACTGCGCACACATCATCACCTCGCCCACCATGCCCCGCCTAAACGCCCTCCTCCTCCTCTCCCTCTCCATCGCAGTGATATCCTACATCCTCTCCCCGACCCTCCGCACGCATCTCTCAACATTGAAAACAACGCTCCTCAGAAGGGCAAACATGGGTTCGAAAAGGATGCCAGTCTACTTCTTCTCCCACGGCGGCGTACGTCCCTCCTCCTCCTCCCTCACCTCTCTCCCTCATCCATCCTAACAACAACAGCCAGACGTAATGTACAACAAAGCCCACCCCGTCTACCCAACCCTCCAACGCATCGGACGTTCCATAACATCCCTCTCCCCATCAGCGGTGCTAGTCTTCTCAGCACACTGGCAATCCCCTTCTCCTTCTTCAATCCTCGTCAACTCTGCCATCTCATCCCCCCTAATCTACGACTTCTCCGGCTTCCCGCTAGAGTACTACTCCGCAACGTACCCCAACGTCGGATCCCCCGCGCTCGCATCCCGCATCTGCTCTCTACTGTCATCCACAAACATCACCTGCTCCTTGACGGAACGCGGGCTCGACCACGGCGTCTGGGCGGGCTTCCACGTCGCCTTCCACCCGGCCCAAAACCCCCTCAATGTCCCCCTGGTCCAGGCCTCGCTGCTGCGCTCCGAGGACCCGGACGCGCATTACCGCCTCGGCCGCGCCGTGTCCGCGCTGCGGGACGAGGGCGTCGTGATCATCGGCGCCGGCATGAGCGTGCACAATCTGCGCGACATGGGAGCTGTGCCGGGGCCCATGCCGTACTCGATCAGCTTCGACGACGCTTTGAAAGAAGCCGTCGAGGCCCCCGTCGGGGAGAGGCAGGACAAGATGAGTCAGGTGTGCAGGCGGCCTGATGCCGAGCAGGCGCACCCGTGGATGGACCACCTCATGCCCATCCATGTTGCTGCCGGCGCGGCTGGAGATGATCTCGGCAAGCAGCTGTGGACTATGCAGGAGGGCAGCTTTGCCTGGGCGCAGTATAGGTTCGGGTAGCATCGCAGTCAAACTTCTGCGAGGCATAATTGAAATGGGTCAATTATTGAGGCTCTCTGGCCCAGGTATCTTGCTACTCATGATCGTAACCCTTGCGCATGACGCCCCTGCTATGTCCTGTTTAACGAGCTCTATAATCTACTCATCATCGTCCACACCTCCTATTAGGCTTCATTCATAGAAATACGGTCGAATCAACACGTCCACCACTGGGAACCCGCCTTGAACTGAGAAAGTTCTCCACCAAGTGATGACTGCCGGTTTTCTGCGCCTCCCAGTCATCAAAAGGGCCACTTCCAGTATTGCCTGTCCCATTCGAGTCGCCAGAATCCAGGATTCCGCGACCGCTGGTGTTTTGCCGTCTCCGGGGCGAGCCCTGGTTCGGCGGATCGCTGGCCAACATGGGACCAAACTGCTGCTCCAAAGCCATGCTGAACCCCGGACTGGACGAGGACGACTTCAATCCGCGCCGCGCCGCCGCTCGTCGCACAAGCTTCACGGGAGATCGAGTTTTGGATTTGGGCTGGTTCTCGGATGTGATATCGGGAAGAGTCTCTGCACTCTGCATCTTGGAAGCTCTCCTCTCCGGTACAGGAATGTTGCTCTGCTGAGGATGCGTTTGCATCAACGGCATCGAAGGCGCAGCTCTCAAAGAACTCCTTGGAGGAATTGGAGGGGGCCAATACACCCCGCGGGTGCGATTGTACGCCCGGCTATCCGATGAAGGGGCCGTGTTCTCATCCCTGGTTGGTGTTGAAAACTTGGACGGCTTCCAGCCCTCAACGCGACTCGCCGATGATACCTGCTGCGAGTTTTGATCTGTCATGCGCAGCGGGGTGAACAGCTTCTTGTTCTCGGAGCCAGTCGGTCTGTAAGACGGCAATGGTGACTCCCAATCGTCAATTTGTGCCCGCTCGCGCACATGTCCCATGGCCCTTGGCATGCTGGGCTTCGCGTAGCGCACCTCATGCAGGTTCTTACCCTTGGCAGTCGGTGAACGCAGATCGGTTCGGGACATATTCGCAGAGAGAAATGTCTTCCACTCCACCGAACTTGCGTACGAGGCAGTCCTGTCGGTTGGCAAGGTAGGCTTGTATGTATTCGGCTCGACTGGTGCGCTCTGGGCCATGAGTCTGCGGTAGCGAGCGTCCGAAAAGGGGCCTGCATCTGTATCGCGCTCAGTGGAGGCATCTGAGTTACTGCTGTTTGAGTATGGAAGGCGTCCGACTTTCCCGTTGGGCTTATGACGAGGGTGTCGTGGGCGTAGCTTCGGTGCGATCTTATCGTCTATCGGCAGCGTCTGGAATTCGTTTCCGGGGGATCGCAGTTGGTCGGAGTAAATGCTTTCTGAGTAGGCCAGACGTGGATCCTCATCCAGAGATTGGCTCGGATGACGGCTCATCGAAAGCATGCTTAGATCCAAGGTCGGCAGAGGTGGCGAGCCGATCTGCGCCGGAGGCTCGTGGTTCTCCTTCATAGATTCCTGTAACGCCCGGCGGTAAGGGCTCTTCGTCCGGAACAAGTGACATGTTGGGCTCCCAAAAAAGGCGGAGCTGCGAGTCGACAGTGTTTTGGGTGGTGCCAAAGTCTCTTGGATATTGCCAACTGCACCCTTGACAGGATGTTCGTTCTTATCGTCGCCCACGGTTGGTGCAGGGTACGGCCTGTAGGATGCCAGCGTCGAGCCGGCCACAGAGTCTTGAGGGTGATGAATCACACTTTCTTGTGACGACTCCGACTCCTCGGAAATTCTGTCTTCAACGCCGACCTGGTCCTTCGTGCCATCTCGGAAAACGTCATCATCCCGCAACACGCATCGAATCGTCGGAGGACTGTCCGCCTTTGCGGAATTGGAGCGCCTCAGGTCGGAAGATGTTCGCAAGTCGGAAGAGGTTCTCAAGTCGCAAGAGGTTCGCGAACGGCGTGGCTCGCGCCTTGGGCTGCCCTCGGTGCCCACTTCTCCCAAGCTATTCCTTTGTGAGTCTTTCTCTTTCTGCTTGGCCTCGCTCAGTCGATTCATCAATGCGGAGTAAACCCTCTGGCTGTCAACAACTGGACCTGGGCGAGCCGCATCAGTCGTTTGCTGTGGAGATAGCGCCTCAAACTTGTACGGATTGTAGCTATCCATTGATGGTCGGCGGAAAGACGACGAGGGATTGTGAGGCCCAAACTCCTTGATCACCGAAAGGCGCTGTCTCTCCCTCTCTCCACCGCAGGTACCCTGGCTGTTGAGAGTGTGGCCGCCGGAACTGGTCCAACTGGTGACGCGTGACTTGTCGTCCGAGACCTTTCTCTCGGCGTCAAGGCTCTCTATGCTGCCCTGGCGGGAGCGAAGCCTCTGGGCGGATGATGCATTGTGAAGTGAGGGTACCCGAGACGGCACTTGCATGATGGAACACTCATCCGTCGGTAGATGGTCCACGATATCCATATAGGGGTCGTCCTCATCGACATCTGCGGCGTCCGTAGCCTGGTCGTGGCCTGCGTCATCTGGTCTCGAGTCGTCCGGGCCAAGATCGTCTTTTTTGTCACGACGAAAGAGAGTCTTGAGCCTGGATCTGAGACCGGTAGAAACCTTGCGGGCTTTATTTCTCAGAGAGTCGGGAGTCTTCGCCGGGGTCGATGGACTGGAGGTAAAGCTGTCGGCAAGGTCTCTCATGGACTTGCGCATGCGGATGGAACCATGGCTTTGTTTCCTGATGGACGCAAAAAACATGGAGGGCCGGCTCTTGAGACGTTTCTGCTTCTCGACGTCCCTTCTGAAGCTGTCCTCGGCCTCCTTCACGGCCAGGTCGTTCTCTTGGCGGCTGCCCAGGCAGCTCCCGGTTGTCGTGCTCCGGGCCTGGAGAAAGCTCATCGACTTTGGTGCCCTTATGCTTCGGGCCGGCCTCGAGGGCGAGTTCGTCTTGATGTCCTGCATAGACCTACGCCTCAAGGCTGGCCCGGGATCCTCCCGCTCTGGAGAGCTATTTCGGGTACATGCTCCATTGGTATGCCCCCCTGAATCATCAGGCGGCTCAGCGGCCGTCGGACGGCGAGATCGAGGTGGAACGGCGCCCATGGGATTAGACCGGGCGAACGAGAGGGTGGCGGCGAGATGGGCGTCCCTACCGGCGATGGTCGGGTCGATGTGCTCCAACCTCTCCAGGGCGGAACGGAAAGAGGTTGTGGACTTGGTGCTGTTGTGCCGACGCATAGCGACGAAGGTGCTGTGGTCTCGAGGAGACGAGACAGCACCGCATGAGAGGGCTGAGGAATATGAGAACGAGCTGTAGGTATAAACGCAGGTAACCAAAAGCGAGCCGCGGCGAGGGAAACGGTAGATGTTGTGGCAAAGAGATGCCTTCTTATCCGGCTAGGTTGGAGGAGGGGCTGACAGGTCGCCGTGCAGGACGCGGGGGAAGGTGCGCGCTGCTCCATGGCTCTTGCCTCGGAAGGGGCTGAGTGAACTTTAGACCTCTAATGCCGTGAGGGTCTGATCTCCTGGGAAGGCATGAAGTGGCGTGGGCAGGAGCCATGTTGTGTGTGTCATTCCTTCCCGGGTGGGAAAGAGGCACATTCCAGTCCGGGCTGACGGGCACTGCACTGTCAACCTGCGCGGGAGCCACTGACGGGCGGCTGCTTCGGTTCGTTGTTGCCATCGACCCCATCTACTGCTAGTCATTCCCGTCCCCGCTCCGCGTCATTCGCCTCTGACCCGGACCTCGACTCCGGGCCCGGTTGGGTTTGTCGTCCCGGTCTTCGGTCTACCCGGGTCCCGTCCCTACCTTACTCTGCCGGGCTGGCTTCATTCCCATCCCCCCCTCAGCTTGTTTTGTCCTGCCGTTGACCCTCATCTCTGCTGCCTTCTCCCATGTTTATGTTATATTCGTTCCTCGGCCCCTTTCTTGCCCTTACCGCCCGCCTCATACCCTAGGGCTACCTCTAGCCGTAGGCTGTCCGTCCCGGAATATCTCTGTCCACGGCGCCGTTGCTCACCCCTCGTTGTCTCACTCCGGGCCCATCTCAGTCCCAAGATGATCTACTCTCCGGCCTCAATGTCGACTTTCGTCGGCCTGGCCGTGTGTCGTTTTACCGTACCAAAAGTGGAGAATCATTCTTGAACAATCCCGTAACTAGTTTGTGTACCCTTATAGTCCTCATCCCAAGTATGGCGTGTGTTAGTAAGCCAACAGGCCTGTTCGTTGCACATCACACGTCAGTTGGCAAACTCTCTTTGCCTCCTGAGTAAGTCCAACAGGCAGACGTCCACAGCTTTCGGATGAAACCGCATAACGTTGTCCGAGAATTGGCTTCTTCGAGTGAACTGACTGATAGGAGGTAGAGGCGGGCACACAAACATAAGAGGCGACGGAAAAGTTTAGTAACATAAGTGAATTCGCGCTGAAGATCTGTATGTGGCTATGAAGCGATGCACCATCCTAACCCATCCCGCCATGTAACCCTATGCGTACATCGACGTTGACCCAAGAGAATAAGGAAAAAAAAGAAAGACTGATCTAGCGCTTTATTTAAGACGCTTACAGGGAGGTCTCCTTGAGGAACTCCTTGAGCTCCTCGTCGACGAGCTCGTGGATCTTCTTGGCGAACTTCTCGGCCTTGGTGCCGACGTTCTTGGCGCCCTTGACGACCTTGCCGGAGAGAACCTCAAAGTCCTCCTCGATGGCCTTCTCAAGGTCGTCGAGGGTGGCCTGCTTGGGCTCCTCCTTGATCTTGTAGCTGCCAGCCTCAACGATGGCAGTGTAGTTGTTGCAACCACCGCCGTTCCAGGCGAGGACGTTGGGAGTGTCGCGGGGGATGTCAGCGAGAGCACCGACGGTGCCGACGGAGATCAGAGCCTTCTTGAGCTTCTCGGGAGCGATGGGGGCAACAGAGTACTCAGAGTCGGAGGCAGGCTGAAGAGACAGGTAGTAGGCCAGGAGACCGCAGATGTGAGGGGAGGCCATGGAAGTGCCAGAGATGGTGTTGACGGCATACTTGCTGCCAATCCAGGTGGACTTGATGTTGGTGCCGGGGGCGAAGATGTCAGTGCACTTGCCGTAGTTGGAGAAGTACGAGCGGCGGTCGCCGAGCTCAGTAGCACCGACGGTAACGGCCTTCTCGGCAGCAGCGGGGGAGTAGTTGCAAGCATCGGCGTTGTCGTTGCCGGCGGCGACGGCGAAGTGGATGCCAGCGTCGACAGCAGCGTTCACGACGGCGTCGAGAGCCTGGGTCTTGCCACCGCCAAGAGACATGTTGGCGACGGAGCCCTTGAAGCCCTTGCGCTTGCCGTCCTTGGCAGCCTGGACCTGCTCGGAGTGAGAGGTGGCAGCCCACTCGACACCCTTGACGACGTCGGACATGGTGCCAGAACCGTTGGAGCGGAGAACCTTGACGGCGTAGACGTTGGCCTTCTTGGCGACACCGTACTTCTTACCGGCGATGGTGCCGGAGCAGTGGGTACCGTGGCCGTTGCCGTCGACGTCCTGGTCGCCAGAGGGGATGGTCTTGCCCCACTTGGCACGACCCTCGAAGTCGACGTGGTCGACGTTGGTACCGGTGTCAATCACGTAGGCGTCGACACCCTCACCGGCATCGCCGGCGTAGAGGTACTTGTCGTAGGTGCCGAAGCCCAGGGACTTGCGGTGGGAGATACGGGCCAGGCCCCAGGGGGCCAGCTTCTCAAGCTCGCCATCGCACTTGTCCTCGACGACCTCGGTCTTGACGGGGACCTGAGTGTGGACCACAGAGTCGACCTCGATAAACTCGACCTGCGAGATGATATGTTAGCGACAGTTGGAATAAAGCGATGATGACAGACGATGACCGAGAGTATCCGACCGGAGCTCGGCGCAGCTGGCCGCCAAGCCCGCAGTGCTTCGAGGCAAAGCGGTTGTGGGTCTCGTGTTTTGGGCTTGTATGGGGAGAGGAGTCAGGGTCGTCGGACTTACGTCAGGGTGCCTGCGGATCTTCTCGATGGTGTCCTCGTCGAAGTGACCGGCGTAGCCGAGGAAGTCCTTGCCAATCTTGTAGGTGTGCTTCAGGCCGTGGAAGACGCCGTCGACCAAAGGCTCCTGGCCGCGCTTGCGCAGCTCCAGGCGCTCATCCTGAGCGGAAGTGTGAATGTTCTGGACCCAGCTCTGGTGGTCCGAGGCGCCGGACTCCGAGACGTGCTTCTTGAACTTGATGATGTACGAGTTCGGGACAGCCTCGGCGTTGGTGGCAGAGAGGACGGGAGCCATGCCATCGTGGACCGTCTCGATGGAGAGGGAGGGGGAGGCGCTGGCAACAGCGGCCAGGCCGGCAACGGCACCGATGATGCCTCTCATGATGGCGGCGGTAATGCGGTACGAAGCCTAGAGTCTACCGGAGACGAAAATCAAGAAGAAAGGAAATGGGAGTCAGTGAAAGCCGCCAAAAAACGACGAAAGTACGCGATGGGTTGGGTCGGATGGATTGTCGAGAGGGAGGGGGATGAGAGAGAGATGGAGCAGGACGGATGGGGGGAGCTTCGGAGCGCGGGTGCGGGTAGATATAAAGGGAAGGCAGCGACGGCGGTTGCGTGCGCAAAGCTACTGGTGAGGTAAGGACGACCAGGTACCTAGAAGGCTGGGCCTTGCATCTGGAGGCGTAGGTGCCTAGGTTTTGTCCTAGTCCAGGTACCTGCTGGGGCAAACTGCTCCGGACGGATACCTGTGCTGCTGTGGTGCCTTGCTGCGACGTGCTAGCTATCCATGTACCTAGGCAAGGAAGTACCTGTCTGCACCAAGGGTAAGGTAGGTAGGTTCAGTGTCGGTTGGTCTTGGGACGGTCGCGCCGCCCCAGTGTGACGCAGCCAACCAAGATAAGAGCTGGAGGGTGGCTGACGAGACCGAAGTCGGCTTAGCGCGGAGACAAGATGGCCAATGGAATGACTCGTTATGGTTTCCTCGCCAATGCGATAAGGGAGGGTCACGTTTGGGGTTTCCCTGAGGGTTCGCCAGGCACTGTCTGACATGGGAAAGTGATGATGGGCGGCGATAGGAGGATACATTTGCCTGCTGGGTGCCAAGGTGCCTACCTCCGACAGGTACCTAGGTATCATGGCAAATCCAAGGTTGTGCCGGCGCCCTCCACGCCTCTCTTGGTGATCCAAACGACGACGGGAGAAGTTTCTTTCAAAGTCGAAGCAGCCTTTGACAGCCGTTTGGACATCCACCTCAGCCTTTTCCTCGGCTGGCTAAACTCTATAGTTGATACTGTCGACTTCCTCAGGCCATTGCGAGAGATAAGGGCCAACCAGTGAGACGACGTCATAGTTACCCCAGGCTCACCAAGAGAGCCAAGACGGAAGAAAAGTTAGTCACAACATGAGCACGTAAGCAAGTAAGGTGTACGAACAGCCCTGAAATCCTCCTCAACCCGTGGCAAGGCAACGCATCCTCAGGACGACGTTTGCACATCCCCAGATATAATTTTAAGGCAAGATAGATACCCTGTCACCATTGTTGCCGTCCGGGCGAAGTAGAGCAATCAACAAGTATCTAGCTGAGCAAGGTAATGATGCCAGCAAACAGCACAGCCTGCGCGGCCAGTGCAGACCAGCTTCGGACACCCGTTCATCGGAGCTGGTACTTACTGATGGCTGCCTCGGCGCATCAGGCCACCTATGTACCGCACTATCAGCATTCCTCAGGCGTTCATCACCCATCAGTTCTCCTCTCCAGCAGCACTGCAGCCAGCTCCCCCTCCCAACCCACTCGGGCACCCACACAGTCCGCATAACCCGCATAGCTCTGCATGCGATAACGCGCAATGGGCGGGCGATTCACGGAGCGGAGGGCGAGGGCAGATCTATCCGGAGGACCCTGAAGCTTAACAAGCGCTGCCATCCCGTCTTATCTCGAGCACTCGAAGCTTTCGTCGTTTCGTCGGGTTTCTGCTATCGTCCACTCACAGCCGCCCAAGGCGAGCCGCATTGTCGTGTCCAGCAATCCCCGTATCACCCTGGAGGCTGTCACCGACTGTTTTCTCCTCCCGTCTGCCTTGTTGGGCCTGGTGCCGGATGACAGAGAACAACCTCGGATAGGTAGGCATGGGCAGTGAGCATGGATGGGCGTGGCATGTCACCGACGGGCTGCGCGCGCGCGAGCTACCCTTAGCTCGTGGTGCAGCACGCAGCCCGCCCGCCCCATTGAGCAAGTATTGCTCAACAATGATGGAAGCGACCAACTGTAAACAGGCGCCGGGGCTACTCGGTTTCACTGGGGGCTTCGCTTGATAAGACCGGGATTGGATTCAAGGCGGGCGAATACAGGGCCTGGCGCCCACTGGAGCTCTCTATCTCGGTTTGGACTCACCCGTAGGCAAGGAGGCGGAGGTGAATGCTGGCAGGCGGCTGTCCTGTGCCTGTGGTACCTGCACAGCAGCATGACAGCAGGTCTTGAGGTACACTGTACCTGGTCGAGGGTGAGCTCCAGGTGCTGCCATCCGCTGCTGCTGCAGCACCTGACTGGACACTGGAACATGGAGGCGGGGAGGCGAGGCCCAGCAACAGCGCTACGCTGATCCGAGCTAGCCCCGGACGCCTGACCCACGGGTCAGATGAGGTCCTCCTCGTGTGGTGCCTGGCACGTGCCTCACTCCCCCCCTGCCTTCCCGTCATCGGCGGACATTCTGGCGTGGAAGCTGCCTGAGGTCTGACTGCCAAGTACCTAGGTACCTGCTGTGCTGGTGTACATAGCTCCTATGGACGCTACGGATAGTAGAATCCGGGGTCGGGGAAGACCTCCAGCTCCCTCCAAGAGCCATCCGGGTCCTCTGCGTCAATGACGAGGTCAAGCTGCGTACGTATTCCCCAAGGCCCTGTCTTCTTTCGCAACGCAAGCAGACCATCATGCGCCCCCGTTGGCAACTGCCACGCCTGGAAACATATTGTTTATCGTCTGCGGTCGTGCTTAGAAACGCCAGGAGCTTGCGAGTCGTAGTCAATGCAAAAGCTGCATCTCTGCACACCACCTCGCCGCACCAGCAGGAGGTAATTGGACCATGCGCGTCGGCTAGATATGGATGCGGTCGGTACGCGTGTCGCCGGGGAGAGACGCTAGAACGACCCGACACTACACCCTCTGCCAACACCTAACAGACCAAGCTTCCATAGGACACCCAGAGATCAGAGAGAGGGAAAGACACACGAGTGAGCTACGAATGGCCTCGCTAGACCGCGACAAGCGACTGCCGTTGCTCCTGGACGTGCCAGCCGGGCCCTCGCCGAACACTCCTGTGAACGACCGAACGAGTCCCGTGTCTCGGTGTCTGGGAGGCAGACTGAAACCACCCCTGCCGCCCAAGCTTCTTCCCAAATGCAGCAGCGCCTCGCTCCAGCACAGCAAAGCGCAGGATCCCCGATCTCCCAGACGATCACCGCCCAAGCAGACCCTGGTCGTCGGAGTCATGACAAGGCCAGTTGACCCGACTCTCGTCCCTGGTGCCGTGGCCAGATATGCAAACCAGCTCTGAAGACGAAGGGCGACGGGCGGGCCTGAGTCAAAGGGTTGGAAACACCAGAGAAGCATTCGTCGACTGATTCGTGTCCGTTGGCACCACTAGCTTTTGGAGGGTTTCATGCAGCAAAGAGGGTGTTCTCTCGATGATAGAGCAGCGGTGAATACGTATTATCATCACGGCTGCCGCTCGATTCGCCATCCAGGCATTCAAGACACTCACGTCAGCTAACCAACGTCGAAGGCCGAGCAGAACATATCTCTCCTTTGGGCTCTTTTGGGTGTATCCATGTTTGCTTGGATGAAGCAGTCATGTTTCACAGAGTGACAGAGCCCGCTCCACCCTGTTCGCACTGCTCGGCGTGCTCCTGGAAGGACGGAAGGCATCCGGGTCTGTGGTTAGACGCCCTCGTCCGCGACGAGGCCTTCCTTACGAGGCGAGTCTGACAAGACTCGGTGACCGAAGTCTGTTACTAATGAGCAAGTACTTTTGAACAACAACATCCAGGCTGTATGGTCGGACTTTGGGACTAGAAACCAAAGGGTCAATGGTTTGCTTCGGCCATCTGGAGAAATAGACTAGAACAAGCGTAATCCTGGGGAGAAGCGTATTGTCACCTTCTCTGTGCTGTGAGGCAGTTCGTACATCGTAGGAACTTGGGCATGGTCCAGCGGCTTTAGCTCTCTAGATAGGTACCTGTTGTGCTATCTTAGCGGCGGGCAGGTCTCACTCTCGGCCGCTGTCGTGAAATCCTTCAGCGCTGCACCGCCGCCATTCCTACCCCACTTCCGCCACCGGGCCGTCAGCACGTCAGACCTCCCCCGCTAGCTGCACCGCTGTTGGGCGTTGCACCTGCTGCCGGCCAGCGGTGCGGTGCGGTGCTGGTCCTGCTTCTCCTGCTTCTCCTGGGCAGCAAGGCGACCACTTAGAACGGTCCAAGCCACACGTTGCCCCGAGGCTGACACTCTCGATCACAGCTCCAAACCAGCTCCGTTCCCGTCTCCGTCGCCGTCTTCGTGATCGTCGCGTTCTTCTGCTTTCCGTTCTTTGCCCAAAACCACCGAGCCTGGACCTGGAAACTCACCGCCCGCCTCGCAGGCCCCGCCGCCGCGTGAGCCACGCTGCCGCCCCCGTACCGCACGCCGGAACTTACTTCGATGCCGAACAGTTTTGACCGCTGCCTGGACCCTCGATGGGTGCTGGGACTGAAGATCGTGGAATGAAGGAACCGTCGACATAAACACGGTAGTTATACGAAATCGCATACAATAGAATTCGAAGAAGAAAGAAAGAAAAACCGAGAGAAAAAATGTCGACACTACAAGTATCGCGACGATACCGATCGTCGACTTCGGCGTCCTCGGGCGCCTCCACGTCCAAAGCTACCGAGATCCTCCGCGGCATGCTCGAAACCCTCAACAATGGCCTCCGCCAACGACGTCCCAGCGATGGGTACCCCGAGTTTCCCGTCCTCCTCAAGAGCCTGCGCCAGATCCGCCAGCACATTGCCGCGACCGAACCCCCGAGTCCGCCCCAGGACGACTTCAGACACCTGCGCGGCTTCACCCACCTGCTAGACGTCCTGCGCTCCTTCTCGGGCTTCTACAACCCGCAGCTGCGCACCAAAGAAGAAAAGGAGGGTCTGTTCGGGCTGCTCGAGGCCGTGCTGGATGTCTTCGCCGCCGCCTTCTTCGACCACCCCGGGAACAAGCGATATTTTCGTCACCGCGTGGAAGGGGGAGGGTGGGAGGCGCTCGAGCAGACCATTGCGAGCGTCGGACTCGGAGGCAGCGACGCGGAGCTCTGGACGAATTGCCAGGTGTTTGGCAAGCTGCTGGCCTTCTCGCTGGGCGACAAGAAAGTGGACGCATTGTGCCAATCGATCGCATCGACGAAAGACGAAGATGCCAAGCCGGAGACAGAAAATGGACCCGAAGACGACGGGGTGCTGGTGGAATCGCCGACGAAATCAAAAACAAGAGATATCACCCAGGAGGTCCGCGACATCGTCCAGAAGAAGGCCGTGTTCCGCAACCCCCAGATCTTGAGGGCTGTTGTCGGGTTCTGGGAGTCGATACCGAGGGCGGAAGACATGCCGGCCAATCCGTGCTCGATGGTCGTTCTCGAGATCATGTCGAGTGTGGTCTCGATTTCTCTGTTCAACTTGTCGGCCCTCCACGCCACCGGCGTGCTCTCCCGCTTCCTCCGCGTCGCATTCGACCCCGTTCCCAGGCTTGATAAGAGCGAAAAGGACAAGCTGCTCATACTCTGCAAGAAGCTCATGTACTTGGGCGTCAACCAACCGGCGGATACCCAGTTTTTGCTCGCCAATGCGTCGCCAGAAGCTTCGGAGTTCTGCTTGGAGATGGCTTCAAGTTATACCGGCCCCCCATTCTTTCAGTTCGACCTATCGCTCCACGGCCACTCATCAATCGAATTACCGACGCTAGGCCGCTCATTTCCTCCTAGCTCCTCTCCGGGCTACACATTTACAGCATGGATTCGCGTGGACCGGTACGATCCCGCAGCTCATACCACGATATTTGGTGTCTTCGATGCCACCCAGACATGTTTTCTCCTGACGTATCTCGAGAGAGATACCCACAACTTTATCCTGCAAACCTCTGTAACGTCTAGTAGGCCCAGCGTTAGGTTCAAGGGATACGCGTTCAGAGAAAAGCAGTGGTACCATATTGCCCTTGTCCACAGGCGGCCCAAGACTATGACGGCAAGTAAGGCTTCCCTGTACGTCAATGGGGAGTTTGTGGAACAAATTAAGTGTGCGTATCCCACACCACCGCCATTCACAAATGGAAGCACAGAGAGCTTTGCTTCTTTCACCTCTACCAATGCCAAGCCGCACCCTGTACAAGCATTTCTGGGCACGCCAAGAGACCTCTCGAGCCAACTGGGTGCAGGGCTGGTGTTCTCCAAGTGGTCCCTTGCGTCTGCGCATCTCTTTGAGGACGTCCTTAGCGATGACTTCCTCGCTGTGCACTACGGGCTTTCACCAAAATACCAAGGCAACTTCCAAGACAGCCTGGGCGGCTTCCAGACTTATGAGGCCTCTGCCAGCCTAGGCCTGAGGAATGAGGTCTTCCACCCCGGCAGGGACGAGAGCTCGGATATCATAAGAGCTATCCGGGACAAGGCTGGAAGTCTCATGCCGGAGCACAAGATCCTGCTCAGTGTCCTCCCCGCTGGAGTGTTCAGGGAGGATGGGGTTTACCAGGATACCCAACTATACCGGGCCTTGCCCAGAAACGCAGCCAACAATCTCGTCCAAATGACGCACAGAAGTGGTTCAGCCATCGCAGTTAATGCCGCAGTGCCTTATCTTCTGGATGCCTTGGGAAGATCCCACGGAGTTGCCGTCTTGACCGGAAATCCGGTGGTGGCCATGCCTTCGTACTTTGACGACAATTTCTGGCGCCTTGCCGGCTTCACCCCGCTGGCTCTGAAGCTCGTGGAGCGCGCCACGACCTTGGAAGAGACCGTTCGTGCCGTTGAGATGACGTTTCTTTGCATCAAGAAGAGTTGGAGAAACAGCGAGGCCATGGAGCGCCACAACGGCTACGCCATTCTCGGCATGCTGCTGAGGGCCAAGCTTGGTTACACCGTCAATCTTGGCGCCGACAATGCCAACTTGCGCCTTTCCATCACCAACGAAGAGCGAGACAAGCTGAGCTTCCAGCTCCTCAGCATCGTGCTCGACTTTGTGGGCTACAAGCACGCCGAGCCTCTAGAGTCCTTCATCGTGAACCCCCTGGCCTACCGCATCCTCCTCATCGACTTCGATACTTGGCGGCGGTCCGCCCCCATAACCCAGGAGCATTACTACAAGCAGTTCGAGACGTTCTCAGTCAAGAGCAAGTATCACCAGTTCAACAGCAGACGGCTTATGCGTATGAGTATGACTACCCGCCCAGTCATTTGCGAGAAACCTCTAACGCCGCCAGGAATTGTCAAGCGTTTACTTGATGCCATGAAGGCAGAATCGATATCGGAAGACGTGCTGCCCCACTTCATGAGAGCCCTTGAACACCTCGTCAAGTGCAACTACACGGCGGAAGTGCACCGCTCCCTTGCCTTGTTCATCACGTACGCCTACCACTCACCCACAGCATCTCTAGTCCGGACCCCGAGGCCGATCTCTGCGATTACGCGGTCTCCCACCCCCGGCTTTGCCAGACGAGCGACCTTCGACTCGAACAGCTCGTCCAACACCTCGGCCTCCCGCTTCCTGACGAAGAAACAGCTTGGCGCCAAGATCTTGGGGATGTACTCAGATCTCCTCTGCGAGAAGGGCAATCGGGCCAACATTAGCAAGTTCGCCAGAACAGTAACCAACAAGGTGAGACCGCCACCTGACGAAAGTCAATTATCATTATTGAGCATGGACCAGTGGTTGCTGTACCTGTTGGCGAGCGACGACCCCGAGACGGTGGTAAACGGAAGCAAGATCTTGGCGAGGCTGCTAATCACCCACGGCTCCGCGTACACGGCCAAGTTCTCTGGCAAGACTGGAGGCTTCACGATCATGGCTCACCGCCTGAAGCGCTGGTGGTATATCCCTTCGTTGTGGCCCATTTGCTTTTGCATCATGTTTGGAGTCGATGTCGCCGACATCGACTTGGAGCGCAACTTTGAATTTTCGAGTCTGCTCGAAACCTTTGGGAAGTCCCGACTGGCGTACCCGGAAAGTCTCCAGGTTGTGACGTCGATGCTCCAGCATGGGCTCAAGGATGTCTTGAAGCACCAGGAGGACCCCAACTCACCACAGAAGACACCGAATCTCCAGGCAAGTGGCTTCGAGGGACTGGAGTCGCGGCCGAGAGCGAAATCCATGGAGACCAGAGGCCTCGACTCAAGGGGTAAGTCTCTACTTACAGTCACAGTGCGATGGATCGACTGACACACCGCGTAGAAGACGTCCAGCGCGATAGCGAGAGGATATCAAATAATGCGCCTATCCTCCTAACCGCCATTCGGTTTCTGTCAGACCTCCATTCCCGCTCGGCAGAATTCAGAGACTTTTCTTTGAGCTCCGAGTACGTTCGCTACTTGCTGTGGGCGTGCTATCCCATCATTGTCAGCACCGATGCGGTCTCGGCGGACACAGAGCTCAACTCGCGGGACTCTGCCTTGACGTTCGAGGGAGGAGATGTCATGATTCGCCCGTTGGCAGGCACTCAGCCTGGGCCTATTGTTCGCACAACCAGTACGGATGCCGTCGCGGCCTTGGCAGGCAATCCTCGTGGCACTCCTCTGCGAAAAGCATCCGGTTTCGTCCTTCTCACCAACCAAAAGTCCCCTCAGGCGCCCAGCTCAGCCCGATTTGCGCCGGTCATGTCGCCGAAGAAGAAGATCGCCTCACAGCAGGCCAGCAGCGCCACCCTTGATAAACTCCTGGAGTTGGTCATCGGCGTCTTCATTGATCAAGTCTTTACGAGAAAAGAGTTCCCTGGTTTCAATCTCTTCTTGAAGATTCCACCAGGGTTTCAGGAGCACCAGGCATATTTCGAATCCTTTGTTCTGAGGACAACGCTGCAGCAACTGGGAAACCACGTGCAGGCGAACCTGAAGCTTCTTACCGAGCCAAAGGTACTCACCAATATGGGAAGACTTATATCCCACGTCACAGAGTCCATCTTTGAAGGCTGGTTTATCAACGGCACAGAACCAATGCTGGAATTTGCTGGCATGCTCTTGGAGTACCTTCAGCGACCTGAGGTTGCCACTTTGAAGAGCGTCCGCCTTTGCAGTCAGGCGGTAACAACGATTCGCCAAAGCTTCTTGAAGCTACTCCTGCTTCGCTTCTCCGAACTGGACGACCCCGATACGGACGACTCTAGCGCCAAGGACTTCATGAGCAAGATACTGTATTGGCAAGCACCTATTCTCGGCTGTCTCGCAAACGAGGAAGAGTTTATGAAGCTCTTCTGGTACCAGTTGTACACCAAGCTTGTTGATCCCAGAACACCCATCAGATCTGTTGCTGCGACAATCATGCGAATCATGCTTGTACAAAAGCCCGACGAGTCTAAGCTCCTCTTCCGCCAATGTGCAGCGACAGACCAGCAACACCTGACCAAGGATTTCGTCGTCAAGCTTACGGAGGTTGACGACGAGGCCTTTATCGAGTGGATCGACCAACATCGTGCCTCGCTGGATGCTTTCTTCTTCGGTGGTATCTCCAAGGCGTGGGAAGAATTCGTCGCCATCGAGAACCAGCGTACTGTCGACTCGGCTAAGTTCCGTCTGGCAAAACGCAAAGACAAGCTGAGAGTATGGCAAACAGAGGCGCTTGCTACGGACAACGTCCTCCTTCGTCACGACATGGCCAACGGGGCCTGGATGAAGAGCATCTTCAACAGCGAACACTTCAAACACCAGCGTCTGACCCAGGACCAACAGGATGACATGGCTTATTTGGCCGCGGCATTCCTGAAGATGGACCTAGACCTGCGGCGACCTGGAGCTGTCTTCGCGGAACAAACCCAGATCAAGTGGAAACTCGACCGCACGGAGGGCCGCAACCGAATGCGCTTGAGGCTGCTACCGGACTACTCTAAGAAACATGCCGACTACCAGCCAAAACGGAGAGCAGGAGAGGCTCCGTCGACCCCCTCCTCACTCAAGGTCAATACCAATATGGCCCCGGCGCACATATCACCGTCGCCTATCAAGTCAGCCACGCCAGCTTCACAGTTGCCGGTTGGTTTCGATGGTAGCAAGGACAGTTCCGACCCCCCGCCAGATACTGAGCAGGAAGAGGAGGTGAATGAGTCTGTTGTGGGCACCGAAGAGGACTTCGAGCTGGTCGATGATCCCAACGACGCCAACGAAGGCGACGATGGTTTCGAAGACAAGAACCGCAAGGTCATGAGACGACTCGAACAAGGAGACCAGGTCCAAGCGGTTTACAATGTCTCCCGCATCGTCGGTCTCGAGGCGTGCGAAGGTATCCTGATCATTGGTAAAGAGGCTCTCTACATCATGGACAACGTCTTCCAGTGCGCCTCGGGTGAGATTGTCAACGCGTGGCAAGCCCCTCCCGAGGAGCGTGACCCTTTCTCGGAGATCATCACCGATGCCAAGACGTCGGAGCAACGTCAGAGTTCCAGTCGAAGCGAGCAGGAGTCTCGAAGCTGGAGGTGGCACGACGTCATCAGCATCTCGAAACGGCGCTTTCTGTTCAGAGATGTCGCCATCGAGGCGTTCTTTACCGACGGCCGTAGTTACCTACTGACGTCCATCAATCCGCTGGTGAGAGACGAGGTCTTCAACAAGCTGATGGGCAAAGCGCCGCATACAAACGCCGCCAGCTCCCTGCCCAACCCCGAAGATGCCTGGCGACTCGAGGCGCTCAAGGTGTCCGAGGAGCTTCCCCAGGGCTTTGGCTCCAAGTTTGGAACCTTTTTCAACTCTTCGCCATGGAACCCGGCGATGAAGAAATGGCAAAAGGGCGAGATGTCCAACTTCCACTACCTCATGCTCGTCAACACCATGGCCGGCCGGACCTTCAATGACCTCACGCAGTACCCCGTCTTTCCTTGGGTGTTGGCAGACTACACAAGCGAAGAGCTGAATCTGAACGACCCCGCAACCTTCCGCGATCTCTCGAAGCCGATGGGCGCTCAGACCCCCGGGCGCGTGTCTGGCTTCAGAGAGTCCTACGAAGCCCTGGCTGAGATTGGCGAGACGCCGTTCCACTACGGAACCCACTACTCGTCTGCCATGATCGTCTCATCTTACCTCATCCGACTACCTCCCTTTGTTCAGTCCTACATCTTGCTTCAGGGCGGATCCTTTGACCATGCGGACCGGCTCTTCCAGTCCATCCCTCACGCCTGGCAGTCTGCGTCCTGCGACAACAAGGCGGACGTCAGGGAGCTGATCCCGGAATTCTTCTGTCTGCCGGAGTTCCTGACGAACATTAACCAATACAACTTTGGTAACCGCGAGAGCACAGGCGCCAAGGTCAATAATGTCGTCTTGCCGCCTTGGGCCAAGGGCGACCCCAAGATCTTCATCACCAAGCATCGCGAGGCTCTCGAGAGCCCGTACGTCAGCCAGCACCTGCACAGCTGGATTGACTTGATTTTCGGGTACAAGCAGAGAGGCGATGCCGCAGTTGACAACTTGAACGTCTTCCACCATCTCTCGTACCGCGGAGCCAAGGATCTCGACAACATCAGCGATCCCCAGGAAAGGCGAATCACTGCCGGTGTCATTCACAACTTTGGCCAGACGCCCCACCAGGTGTTTTCTCGGCCTCATCCCGCCCGAGAGCAGGCGTCGTGCCCCATCAGACGTCTCGACACTTCTGTCTACGCCCTCACCAGGCTCTCTCATCCCCTGCTCGGTAAGTCGTTTCTTGGCAGAGATCATCCGAAGCTAATCAAGGGAACAGAATCCCACGAGCGGGTTGCTTCCCTCATCTACTCGTCCAAGATCGACCGGCTGATATGCGCGTCCCCGTTCCGCCTCAACGTGGCGCCGTACGACAAGTTCCTTGAATGGGGCTATGCCGACAACAGCGTCCGCTTCTTCTTCAGCGACAATAGGAAGGTAAGAAGGCTCGAATCCTCGTCTGGTGGAAGCACGACTAAGAATCGAAAGCCGGCGGGACTCTTCGAGAACCTGCATATCGGACAGCTGTCCTGCGCCACGTTTGCCGACTCCAAGTCCCTCATCACGGCCGGAGAGGACTGCGTCATCTCGGTGTTTGCGGTCCAAACAGCCCCGGGCCGGGCCGTCGAACTGCTGCCCCGCTCGTCTCTGTTCGGACACCGCACTCCGGTGACGACGATCGCGGTGTCCAAGTCGTTCAGCACTTTCGTCTCGGTCTCCACCGACGGGCAGGCTTTCCTGTGGGACCTCAACCGCCTCGAGTTCATCCGCAAGCTGCCCCTGTCGCGGTCCGTCGAGTGCGCGCGCATCAACGACGTCTCCGGGGAGATCATGCTCGGATCCGGGCCGAACGTGGTGCTCTACACCATCAACGGCACCGTCATACTCGACCAGAACGTGTGCGCGGAGCCGGACGACTACGTCCACGCGTGCGCCTTCTACGAGGGCGCCGGCAACGAGTGGCTGGAGAACCACCTCGTCTTCACCGGGCACAAGAGGGGCCGCGTGAACGTGTGGAGGAAGACTGTCAAGAACGGCAAGTGGATACTAGAGCTCCTGCGACGGCTTGACCACGTCGATCCCCGCTCCGAGGGGGGAGCGAACTACGATGCGGGTATCACATGCATCGCACCGATGCCGCAGTGCGTCTACACCGGGGACGACGACGGGCGCGTGGTAAGTTTTGTCCCAATTTCTCTCGTGTGTGAACCTTGACTGACGTCTCGCAGTATGAGTGGAACCTCGTTCAGAGAGACAGATAGAGTCTGGCAAGTTTTGGAATTGTCAGATTTGGAGGCAGACACACACTGAGAGCAAGTCTTTGAAGGGAGTGCCCAGGCGGCAATCGTGTTTTTTAGTCAAAAAGCAAAGTTTGTGGAGAGATGGAGCATAGCGGATCAACACAGCATAGAATTGGCGTACTTTCTCTCTCTCTCTCTCTCTGTTGTCTGATAAGTCTATTGACGATACCGTATTGGAAGACGGCTGTTTGAGCATGCCACGCGCGGGAGTAGATTTTGGTGCATGATGAGGTAGTGTACAGCGTGAGCCTTCTCTGCCAGTCTCCCTTGCGGAAGCGAACCATCTGAGGTAAGAGAGGTTCTCTGACCTGGCCTTAGCTCATCGCCCCGCGTTTCTGTCTCTCTCTCTCTCCCTCTGCGCCTGAGTTTCTAAAGCCCAAACGCCATCGTATGTACATGTGACTTCTTTTTTTTTTTCGGATTCAATCGGGGTGGTTTTTCTTTCGCTCATTCGTCGTCGTATCCGGTCAACTGCTTCCTAGGTCCGGAGGGGACTTCACACGCAAGCCAGCGTTAGCTTTCCTATCATCGCGACCGACTGTCTGTGGGCATCTGTGAAGGCCTTACCAGGGTATGTGACGGGGATGGGGGGCGCGTTGTAGTCGCCAAAGGCTTTCCTGACGGGCGGGACGAGGGCGATCTGCACGGGACCCAGGGCGCCGAGGACGACGGACCAGAAGTAGGCGGGCTTCTCGCGGGCGGCCCAGCGGCAGTAGCGGATCGGGCCGGCCCAGAATCGGGGGGAGGCGGCGGAGGACATTTTGTGTCTTTCGGATGCTGTCGGAGAGGTTAGATGATTGGTTTCGGAGGGGCAGAGGCATGTGTTGGAGGGGGAGCTTACTCAATTGGCCGGAGGAGAGGGATTGTTCGCGATTGTTGATTGATGATGCCGGAAGCTCAGAATGGAGAGCGGCCGTCGTGCCCGGAGCCGTGAGGGCCGGATAATCTCAATCGGATAAACTGTCATTCGTTGGCCCGCGAGGACCCCTTGCTCAGGTTCCGGCCCCACAGTGTTCTTGCTGCTGGAAGCTACCTAGGTCCACCAGTGCCGGGGATTTCCCGGACGCTTGGCAACGGCTACGTATCCCCAAGCTTTCAAGACACATGCACCAAAAAGTGGCCGCAAGCTCTCTCTAAGCAGCGCTCCGCCAAAGCCAACGCACCCCAGCTGTGCGCGCCTTCAACTTTCCCTTATTCTCACCACCCACCCCGCCTCGACTTCTTTCTTTGCAGGCACTACACCAAAGGGGCCTGATTTTTCTTAGTCGAGAACGAAAATGCGGTCTCTTCTTTCGCTTTGCCTGCTGTTCCTGGCGGCCGCCGTGCACGCGGTTAGCGTCACTGGCGGCCGGATCCTTGCGGTCCTGGACGATGTCGCCGAGAAGGAGGGATACTCCAAGTTCCTCGGAGACCTGGAAAGTGAGTTGATTGACCTGTCTGAGCTTCGATTAAAGCTTCTGGAGGGGCGATTGGGTTGTGTTTGGCTAACCAATCGATGCGAAAACAGGCCGCGGATTCAGCATCACCTACGAGACGCCCAAGAGCGAGTCTCTGCAGCTGTTCAAGCTCGGCGAGCGGGTCTACGACCACGTCCTGCTCTTCCCCTCCAAGATCAAGGGTACGCGATATGATCCCGCAGTGCCCCGTTCGTGTCGGACATCAGCTCACGAGAAACACCAGGTCTCGGCCCCAACCTGACGCCCAACATCCTCCTCCAGTTCATCAACGCCAAGGGCAACATCCTGCTCACCCTGTCCTCCACGGCGACCGTCCCGACCTCCATCGTCAGCCTCCTCGCGGAGCTCGACATCGCCCTGCCCGCCGACCGCACCGGTCTGGTCGTTGACCACTTCAACTACGACGCCCTCAGCGCCCCCGAGAAGCACGACGTGCTCGCCCTCCCCGCGCCCTCGCAGCTGCGCCCCGGCCTGAAGACCTACTTCTCCCAGGACGGCGAGGTCATCGCCTTCCCCAACGGCGTCGGCCACGTCCTCGGTGCGGGTCAGCTGCTCACCCCGATTCTCCGCGCGCCCAAGACGGCGTACAGCTACAACCCCAAGGAGCAGGCCGAGGCCGTCGACGACCTGTTCGCCGCCGGCGAGCAGCTCGCGCTCGTGTCGTCGTTCCAGGCCCGCAACAGCGCCAGGTTTACTGTGGCTGGCTCCGCGGAGCTGCTGAGCGACAAGTGGTTCGACGCCAAGGTCAAGCCCGCCGGCGGAGCGAAGGAGGTCAAGACGTGGAACCGCGAATTCGCCAAGAGGCTCGCCGGCTGGACCTTCCACGAGATCGGCGTCCTGCGGGTCAACGAGATTGAGCACCACCTGAACGAGGCCGCCAACGAGACGAACCCCGAGATCTACCGTGTCAAGAATGAGGTGGTGAGTAGTGGAGACACTGATACCTGACGACGAAGACCCGCGAGCTAACGAACACCCTTGCAGACCTACACCATCTCGGTCTCCGAGTACTCGTGGGACAAGTGGACCCCCTTCACGGTCCCCAGCGGCGACGACCTCCAGCTCGAGTTCAGCATGCTCTCGCCCTTCCACCGCCTCAAGCTGCAGGCCCAGGCCACCACGTCCGACGCGGCCGCGTACGCCGCCTCGTTCGTCCTGCCCGACCAGCACGGCATCTTCAACTTCAAGATCAACTACAAGAGGCCCTTCCTCACCAACGTCGAGGAGAAGAACACCGTCTCGATCCGCCACATGGCGCACGACGAGTGGCCGCGCTCGTACGTCATCTCGGGCGCCTGGCCCTGGCTGGGCGGCATCTTCGCCACCGTTTCGGGCTTCGTGCTGTTCTCTGCCGTTTGGATGTACAGCGCTCCCACGCCCGCTGCGGGGAAGACCAAGAAGACTCAGTAAATTGGAGGCGCAGGGGTTGAAGAAATAGTCGGGAGACATTTCTCTTTTTGTTTCTAATGACAAAATTCGGGGTAGAAAAAGAGATGAAAAGCTTTAGGGCTTTGTAACTGTAGCGTGTATACATGGCATCAGATGCTTTTGCCCCTGGGAAGAAGGAGAGGGCTGAAAAAAGCTTAGGTATCAAATGATTTCGACGTTGTTTTGCTGCGTGTTCCTTTCTGTGATGCTTTTGGCGTGGACCTGTGAAACTGGTGGCAAGTTGTGTAGTGCGGATTGTCCACACTGTTTTCGCCCATATCTTTCGTCTCTCTCCGCATATTTCTCTGTCACCAGAAGAATTGTTATGGTACAGATTGTGACGAGATTGAAACTTTAGGAGAATAGGGGGGAATCTAGCTTCGGTTGATAACTGAAGCGTTGAAGATAACTACAGACTCGAGCAACTTGGCATCACTTGCACCTCGATTTTGGTAGGTTGAACACGATTGTTGAAGTTGAATAGCTTGTGAAAGTCTAGATGATAGAAGAAGCCTGAGCCATATATATATCTCCCTAGGTAGGTTGTTGAAGTCACTCTATGCTGCCGGGGAGAAGCAATGTAAGCCCCAAGCTCTCAATGGAAACTCACCATGGCCCATCCATAAGAACCGCTTGCTACCTAGGTACCTACCTAGGTAGGTACTTGAGTAGTTGTGCAAAGTACCTAGGTACTCTTGATACGCCTGCTTGAGACGGTAGGTCTTTCCATACCTAGGAGTGGGAAGGCAGGAGGGAACCTGGGTACCTACCTCCCTAGGCACCTTCCTCTCCTAGTTGACTACCTGATTTGGGTACAAGTGACTCCTTCCTCTGCAAGTTGACTACCTGATTTCGATACAGGGTGGCTCCTTCTTCGAGACCCTCCCTCCCTGCGCCTCGCAACTTCCTCAACACATCACAACACAACACCACCAGCCGCCTCACGATAGTGTCTTTCGTTTTGACTAGAGGCTTCAAGTCAGTCGAAGAGAAGATCAAGCCGAGCCGGCATTGTCCTTGAGTCCAAGACGGCATCATGTTCTACAGCCACGAGAGTCAGTCAGCCCTTCCTTCTCTGGGGGTTGTAAATCCTTCACGACGTCTAACGACTGAACAGTCCTCAACAACTCGCAGTTCGGCGTTGCCACGATCTGGTATATCTCTCCCTTTCCTTTCTGATCCCTCGCAAGCTCAGACTAACCGTTCACAAGGCACGCCGCGAACTTCGGTCCCCGAGGCACAGCCCTGAAGAAGCTCTCGCGCAAGGCCATCGAGGACGTCGACATCCCCGGCGCCTGCGAGACCATCACCCAACCCGGACCGCCCATCTCCCTGCGCATGCAGAGCCACCTCCTCTGCGGCACGACTCGCATCTACGACCGCCACTTTTACTACCTCGAGGGCGACACCGTCAAGCTGTGGCAGGCTCTCCGGTACTTCAAGGCTGATGACGGAACTGTTCCGAATGCCGGACAAACCAGGTACGTCCGCTCTTTCTATATTCATCGAGCGCTCTTGTCTAACATATTTTACGATAGACGCGAGCATATTACCCTAGGCGACGCCCCGAACTTCGTTCCGTCGAGCACCATCCCTCAGTTCTCGCTCGACGACGGCAGTTTGCTCTTCGGCTTCCCTAGTCACCTGTCGTCCGGGTCGTCCCACAAGAGAAAGTCCCAGTCTCAGCTCAGCCCGCTCGACCGCGACGGTGACGGGGACCTGCTGTTCTTCGACGAGCCTGACATCATCCACCTGAACGTCTCGTCCTCTCCCCTCGGTGCCTTCAACTTCCCCTCGCCTCTGAATCGTCGATCTGCGGCGAATAGCACCTTCCTCCCCCGAACCAAGGACGAGCTTGACGATATGGACGTGCTTGGGGTTTTTGGCGACGACGACCATGACGGCGGTTTGCATATGAGAATCAACCCGGAGACGGGAGCCTTGATGGACGATGATGAGGACATCTTCATTGACAACGGCGACTTGGAATTGCCGGTCCTTCCTAGACCCGATCACCCGCAGTCAGATGCTCCAATTCAGGAAGGCCCGCGCCCAGAGCACCAGCAGGAAGAGGAGCAGATCATCATTGATGCCGACGTCCCGGTTATGAGAAGCAGCCCACCTCCGGTCGTGCCTCCCGCCGCGACTGCCGTCGCACCTGCCGCAGCCCGTCCCAAGCGCGCCCGGCGCATCCCCATGATCGACCCCGGACGGACCACTCTTTCATCTGCTGTTCTTAGGGGATGGGAGAGCGATTACGTTGAGCGTGCGGAGTCGGAGAAGAACAAGAGGCAGAGAACTACCCCGGCCCAGGTAAGAGAGAACGCCTACCACTTTGTTCTCGGCCGTGGTCTCGGGGATGTGGGCGACTCGAGGGGCATCGTGGGTGTTACATACCCCCTCGCCCAGATGTACGCCGGCGACGGGCTTCGCGATCTAGTCTATGGACTTCCCGCTGATAGGGTCGGAACACCGCCCAGGGGACATCGACGAACCTCGGCGGAGGCTTTTGGCGAGGATGAGGAAAATCGCAACGTCCGGTCCAGGGTCGAGACGCCAGTTACGCCGCAGCAAAGCCGCCAGATTAACAACCTGGAGCTGGAGATGGACAACTCCGGTATGGTGTTGAACGACGAGTCAATGCCCGAGATTGGATTGGAGGCTCAACAGCCCATGGCCGATCGCCTGTCCTCTTCAATCATGCCTTGGAACCAAACTCCCTCCGTCGGCAGGCCCTCTTCAGTCACCGGTCCCAACCCTCAGCAATCCGGTCGTCAGCTATCCAGCCACCGCGGCAGCAGCCTTCCGCCGTTCGGTCCAGAACACAGCAGCGAATTCGACCCAGCCCCGGGATCGCAGAGACCCGCATCCGACGCAGGCGGCCTCCTCGACGGCCTCCAAAGCCAGGAGAACTCGCAGTGGTCCCGTCCGAAAATGGACGCGGAAAGCCAGGCCTTTCTCGAGTGGATCGAGGGCGAGAACAAGACGATGGGACAAGCCAAGGAGGGAGACGCCAAAAAGAACCGCCGCTGGATCGACTTTGAGCAGCTCGCGCGACCCGGAAGGGAGGGCCACGTCGTCGCCAGCCAGGCGTTCTACCACGTCCTGGTGCTCGCGACCAAGGACCGCATCTCGGTCGAGCAGGACGCTGAGAAGTTCCGGCCCTTTGGAACGATTCGGATTGGTGTCGACATGACGGCGCACCTGGACGAGAATGATATCGACATGACCTGAGACGACTGCATTTTCCTTTTTTACGCCTTTTCTTTTTTTTCGGAAGGGACATGTTTTCTGCTGCGACATATGGATTTCAGAACGCGATTTGCTTACGGGGGGATAGATTTCAGAGGGGGTGGTATTCGGCGGGGTTTCTGCTTTTATTTTCTCGCGATTGGTTTCGTTCTCACACGGATTTGCTGCATCTCTCCTCTGGTTTATCTACCATGAGACACAACACATACTTGCTCTAAATCAACAAGAGATTAGCTAGATTCGCAACAAAAATTCAACATACTTCAAACACTGGTCGTCGAGTTTGCTTCGTGACTAGGCTCGTGGACCCCGCGAGGGGAAAATGGGCACGAGACCTCAAAACCCTAAGAAACAAGCACGTCTTGAGCCGATAGTAACGAGGCATGGTTAGACAGGGATTGTGTGGTATTCATGTATTAAGCTATCAACATCTACTCGTAGGCATCATGCTCATCAAACGTCTCCTCAAGAGTGCGACTTCATTCGACATCTTACTCATAGGCTTCATCCTCGTCGTTCATGCACTCGCGGTCCTGGAACTTCATGTACTGGGCTTCAGGGTCCTCCGCCGCGGGGCCCAGGACTTTCGTCCAGGCGTCCCTGACGGGCTCAAGCGCCGAGTCGCTGAAGGCGAGGTCGAAGGGCAGACTGGGCAGAATGAGAGACGCGTCGTCGGCTGGAGACGTGGACGCGCGCGCTTGCTCGTAAGAGACCTTGAAGACAACCTCCGGTTGGCTTTCGCCGTCGCCGAGGGCGGAGAGGAGAGAGTGCAGGGCCTTTGGCAAGGCTTCTGACGAGGTTGACGTCTTTGGTGTGACGAGGTAGAGGACGCCTGGAGAGTGACTCGAGTTAGTCATGTGTTTTTTAACAAAAGGTTCTCAAGTCAGATGTGGTTTGGGGTGTACATCAGTAAACAGAAGTTGTCGTCGTAGCAAGGCTCAGACAATGTAGATAAGAATTTTGCTGGAAATCATCATGTACAAGGGGGATGGTTGAGGAAAAGTAGATGTGGACTTACTCTGACCGGTAGGGCATTCGCCCGTCTCGCTCGAGTGGGCGAAGACGCAGATGGGATGAGGTGAGGAGACGTCCGCGACGGAGTCGGCGGGGAAAGCAATCACTGCGACAGCAGGCGTCGGCGCTCCTTCGACAGTCGCGTGGAACAGCGTCGACAGGGGCGAGTTGACCACTGCTGTCAGTCTGCTGACGCGCGGGGCATCGGCGCCGACGTTTTCGGCTCCTCGGACCAACGAACGGGTTTTCACCGTGACGTCGCTGGTCAGGTCGAGCTCGAACTGCGCGCCGTCTTCTTGTCCCTCGAGCGGGCGTGTGGCTTTGACGCCAGTACCCAGCATATACACGGCCCCGCCGACCGCACACGCCCGGCAACCCACTTGCGCGATCTCAGACAGACCGCCCCATTTCGGGTATACGGCCGCAAAGCCTGGGCCGAACGCACCCATCGAGAAGAGATGGCGGTGAATCGCCGCAAGCCCGTCTCGTGTGCTGATCTGGCCGTCCAGGCTGAGCGTGAGGGTGACGATGTACGTCTGCAGCGCCGCGTCGAGCTTGAACTCCGACGCAAGGTATTCTGCGAACGGGGCGTCCGCGTGGGACGCCCACGTCGGCCGGTGCTCCTCCGAGTCGTAGTCAAAGACGAACTTGAGGAACTTCATCAGCGACCGCTTCGAGCGCGCGGGGATCGCCGTCGCGGAGAAGACGGCCTCGCGGGTGGACGGGATGGGCATGATGCTCGGCCTCGCCGAGGTGTCGCCGCCCGGTGTGTAGATGAAGAATGACCCGACGGCGAGGAACTCGATCTGCCGGTAGGCGCGGGAGTCGACGAGCTGGGTGACCAGCGCCGAGCGGGTGTGGACGATCTGCGGCGCGAGGGCGAGGGAGTACGCCCGCGGGGATGCGAGCGTGCCGCTGGAGGCCTCGGGCTTCGCGAAGGTCGCCGAGGAGAAGACGCGCGACGAGGCGCCGTCGGCGTTCGCGGCTACCCACTCCTCCAGCTCCTGCAGGCTGAAGGCCGCCTCGGGACCGCCATAGTACTCGTTGGGGTCGAGGTGTAGGATTTGCTTGCCCGAGCGGGAGAGGGCTCTTTACGGCCGGAGAGGGCTGCGTCAGTCAGATCGAGGCTTCTGGAAGAGCAGAGTACCAAAGCAACGACGACGTGTGCGCGGGCGGCCGGGCGTGCAGAGTAAAAGAGGAAGAGAGAAAGGAAGCTTACAAGGCTAGCAGCGACTGCTGCAGGCCAGTTCCGTGGATGATGACATCCCAAGTGTTTTCGGCCAGCGATTCCATGCTGAGAGAGAAAGGAGTCCGAAGAGGAAGAGGAAGGAAAGAAAAGTTTGCGCGAGAGGAGGTGAGGTTGAAAAAGAGGGAAAGCTTGACGATGCCTAGCGGGTCCTTCGGTGGAGAAGAGATGGAGGCTCGAATGACTAAGCACGGTGGGCGTCGCCCGCCCCGACCGCTCTAAAATTTCGGACCGCGAGAGATTTCCTCCTCTTCTCTTTCCTTCTACAACCATCCGCCCGGTAACCAAGCCGCGAGCCGTATCTAGGTACAGGCAGGCTTGCGCGCTCATGAGGGTCTTTCATTAGGCTTCCTCGGCGCCGGGCGGTAGATCGATATTTCCCTAGTATCTACTGCCTTGGAATTTAAGTCTGAAAAGGTGGCTCGAATTGTGGAATACATACCGTCACCGCAGCAGCCGCTTTAGTCGTCACGTGAGCGGGCATTGCGCGTGTGTCTGAAGAAGCAACCAGATGTTCTCTCGTTTGCATCAGCAAATTCTCTTTTGGACTACCTAGTGAAGTTGAGCCCTGTTGCCAGCCGTTTGCCTGTAGCTCATGCCCTATAGGCACGCGCTTCCTTCCGCGTCAAACAGACGTCCGTCCCGTAAACAATCGGACGCGATACCAATGCGCGGCTACCAAATGCGAGCCCTCCCAAACCGTGGAACCATCCCGTGGGTTTCCATATCCTCATAACTCGTAATCGTAAGGCCTAGCAATATGGGAGACCGCCATGTGCAGACGTCGCGACCTAGTTGTCTGTGTCCTCAGCGCCCACGGGGACGTGCTCCTTGGTAGCGCATCCCTCGCCGATGTTGGGCTTCTGCATGCTGCAGCACTGTACGTACCAAGGCAGATCGGGGTCGGCCTTGACGTCGTCCGCGGCGTCGCACTCGCGGACGAAGAGGATGGTCTCGTGGCCCTCGACCTCGATCAGCCACTTGCCGGCGTCTGGAGCAAAAGCGTTAGCAGTCAGTTTCTCTGCTGTGCTGTATGTCTGACATACCAGGGTGGTAGCGACACTTCTCCGAGTTCTCGTCGTAGACTTTGGAGCAATTCTTGCAGAACTTGAGGGCCTGCTTGGTGGCGGCGTTGTCGAGAGCCTCCTGGAGGGCGGGGTGGATCTGGATAGCCGAATCCTGAGAGGCCTCGGAGGAAGAGGCGCGGGAAGAAAGGCGGCTGCTGCGTCGGAGTCCGTCGTTGCCGTGCTTGTTCTCGCCCTTCTCGACGCCATTGGTGTCGACCTCCTCGTTCTTGACGCCGGCCTTGCCATCGACCTCACCCCTCTGCTTCTGATAGTCGAGGAAGTCGATGATCCGACCGCGGGTTGTCGCGTCGGCGAGGACAAGAGAGCGGACAATCTCCTGCAAGTCCTCCTTGGAGGCGGAAGCGATACGGACCTCAAGATGAGCCATGATTGATACTGGATGACGATGTTTCTTGAGAAAAGGGGTAGAAAAGGAGGTTTGGGTAGTGCTTTGAGATGCTCTTTTGTTGCTTCGCAGAGTGTCTTCTGAATAGAATCTTTTTTGTTTTTGTCAGGTTGACAAGGAGTTGTTTTTGAGGAAGGAAGAGATTTAAGACAAGTGAGAGAGAGCATTCAGCCATGTGCCTGCCTCCCTCAAACCTGCTGCCCTCTGCCTTTGCGCGCAGTAGGTGGAAGCCGACGACTCATCACAGCTCACGACGCGCATGGATGAAGGCTCCGCTTCCTGTTTGCCAAAACAGCACGAGTACAATCAGGGGGAAACAACTCGCCCCCGCCCAAAATGTTTCTTGACTTATGTTTCATTTTTTTTGCCCGGGTATCATTATCTTCATGCCATAGCCTTCTTGATGTCCTCCCATCTGCGTTCTGCGACGCCAACGAACTCCCGCAGCAGCGGCGGCTGCAGCGTGGTTCCTCCGCGCTTCGATATCGCCAGGATCTTGGTCTCCCCCTTGCTCTTGTCCACCACCGCCGTGACCTCCTCGTCGCAGAGTCCCTCCTCCAGTGTATCCGGGTCCACCAGTGTCCAGAACTTGCCGCCGGCGGGCTTGTCTGTCGTCTCATTTCCCGTGAAGACGCCGGCAGTGCAGGCGACGGGGAAGCCGTGCAGAGTCAGCGGCTTGGGGTCGTCGCGGGAGCAGATAACCATCTCGCGGTCCGGGTCCCAGCGGGCGATGGGAATGGTGGTGTCGTGGAGGGCGGCGAGTACGCTGGCCCAGGCGACGTCGAAGGGGTTGCCGTCGAAGGAGATGAAGAAGATGTCGATGTAGAGAACCCAGTAGGCAATCACCACCTTCTCTCCTTCCACCGCCGCATCGTCTTCCTCCATCTTGTCCTCATCCTCGTCATCGGCAGCCGCATTGTCGGCTGGACGGGTGTACCATATCCTCAAGTCCTCGGCATCGAGGAGCTTGGAAGTGTGCAGGAGCGAGTAGATGCGTGTGCTGAGGGTCTGGGCGAGTGTCGTGGGCGGAACACCGGGGAGGAACTGCGGCGCGCAGCCGGTAGCGAGCTCGATGTTGGGTACAATGAGGTCGTAGTCTTTCAGCTCGGCCGCACCGTCGACCGCCTCTGGAGGGGCAAGGCTGTTGTGTCGGCGGAAGTTGGGGATGTCGCGGGCGAGGACGGTCTCGGCGCGCACACCGCAGATGGCGGTGGTGTCGCCGACTCTAACGACGGCACTGCCGTTGGCATGGCTGAGGGAGGATTTGTTGATGTTGGGGACGCGAGCTTCGTCGGGCGCGCGGCCGTTGCTGCGTGCTGCGTTTGCGGGAGCAGGTGGTTGGAGGTTGGCAAGGAGGAAGGGGTGAGGGGAGAGCTTCGCGAACGTTTCGCGGGGAAGACCCTTGTTTTCGGCCATTTTCAAGAGTAATTTGGCCGAGGGAAGAGTGTGAATTATCTCGAATTGGGACGTAGAAATATCGAGGATGCCGTTCAGGACGAGGCAGGTGAGATGTCAAGCTGGAAAATTTGGGTGGAGTCGGAGATCGGCGTCAGTAGCTCCGGTGGGGCCCCGACTTTCCCATCGTCAGCAACAACGACCTGTGCATAACGGCAACTGCATTCCTGGGTACCTATTGACGCAAGAAACCTAATTAAGTTACTTTGTACCCTGACAGATCTTATTATGAGTTTTTGCATTGAGAACCGGCAAGCTTTTGTTAATGACTTCAACGTCCTGAAGTAGCGCGCCAAGATGGCCTTTGAACAGCACCTACCTTCCTCTACCTAGCGATGTGACAGACCGAAAATTGTACCATTGCGCCATATGCAAAAGAGAGGTTCCCCTCATGCATTTAGGCATTGTTGGTATACATATATTTCTGTCACGATGCCTCTTACCCCAATTCCCTAGAACCTAAACAGCCCAGACCGCCTAGACGGCTAACATCCCAGGGCTCTCAGGCCTCTCGGGCACATGCCCCCGATGCACGGCGCAAGTAGTCTTTCGCGGGACGTATCCCGGACAATCCGGCCGGCACACGCGGGGATTCGGCTCCACATCCCTCCTCCTCGGCGCCGATGCCCTCTCCACCTCCTCAACCGCTTCCTTCTCCTGGCTAACCCTTGCCACACCGCCGCCACCTTCTCCTTCGCTGCTCTCGTGTGTTGTCCCATTCATCGCCTCCTTCCTCTCCGCCCTCGCGTCTTTCTTCTTCTTGAAATGCACCACGATCGCCTGCCCGATCCCAACGATAGTGAGCACCGGGCAGCAGATCAAGACCGCGTAGCCCCCTCCGGCGGTGAACGCCTGAAGTCCGCTCGCGCCTGAAGGCACATTTGACGTCGTCTCGTCCCGCTTGTTGATATCTCTCAGTGAAGGCATTGTGGTGGTGACAATGTTGAGGCTCTCGCCGGGACTCAGTGACACGATGGAGTGAACAGCCTGCTGCCATGTTAGGGGTTTTCCTTTCAGGATGTCAAGTCTGGATGGAAACACCCTTCGAAATGCAACATAACTGGGTCGCTTGCCTGCTTGTCTATGTCGCTATTGTAAAGGTGGTGTTGGTGAGTAGTAGTAAAATTAATTGAAAAGGCACGGTCGAGGTCGCCTGCTGGTCTACGAAGGCATAAATGCTAACGCACCGTCAGAGAAGTCTTCCCAGGCTTTCCAGGTGAAAAAGAATCAAAGTGTGTTTAGCTTACGCGATGATCATCGCAAGGCTCCCACTGGTGGTATTCTGCAAGCGTTCGTGACGCAATCTGAAGGATGACATCACCGTGGCATTCGAAAAGCCGCCTGTCTCACCTGGAATGACTGGGCATCGTAGCGTTTGCATCTCGGGGGTATTACCACGGTAACACCCAGCGAGCTATTCGCAGGCTGTTCGGGACAAGTTCATAATCAACAGGCGGCGGGTGGTCCCACGGTAAGGAAGCAACGACTCGAGCTCGAGTGGCTGGGAATTGACAACATAATCCAGGATATTCTCATGCGGAAGATCTGTTCTCTTTAATCTATCCATAATGAGAAAAACGAAACCCCTCCCAAAAAACAGCGTCAATACAATCCTTTGTGTGCCCTCCTATCCCACCTGTAACAACATCATCTCCATCCCTGTAACAACACCATTACCGCTCCCGAAACCCTCCCTACCACTGCTTCCTCGACTGCTCCGCCATAGATATGTGCCCGCTCCCGCCCTTGCTCCGCAACTCCTGCTTCATCTGCCGCCGGAGGTCGCTGTTGTACGCCGGCGTCTTCATGTACTCAGACCGCGGCCGCGCCGTCCACCCCTTGCCGTCGTCGATGTACCCCCACCAGAGGGGGTCGCCGGTCTTGCTGCTGTAGGAGCCCATCGTGTGTTACTGGGACGGATGTAAAGGTTCTGACGGGGTAGAAGTTCAGTTGTGTTGTCTTGTTCTCTGTTATCTTGTTGATCTTTGAACAGACTTGTTAGCGGCCGAGGCCCCAAGATCCCTCTGCATTGGAGACTCACTGCGAGTATAGATGCAAAGGTTGTTTGCTTTGAAAGTCTGGAATTGTTGACCGAGTGCTGTACTGCAGAATCAAAACAACTTCCACCTCTCATTCCTCGAAAAAGATCCTTCTTAAATCTTTCATTCGAGACAATCTACACGCGCGTCGTTGACGGTATTGCCTCCGAAGAAAGTGGCTTGCACCTGACGTCAAAACGGTTCTTCCTCTTTTGGGATAATAAAAGTCAAGCTGTTTCTGCAGTTTCGAGGTTGCGAGGTCCGCCAAACACTGCGTTTACCGGATTGGGAATTTGAGATGGCCAAGACCACTACTCCCCGCCTTGCTGCGCCTTACAAAAGTCGGCGATCAATCCTGGGGGAGACCATACTCTCGCTCTCCGGGCTTAGCTAACCCCCTTTTGCCGTCTCCATCGAATATGTAGTAATGCCTTCCAATAAAGGACTTTGGTGACGAAAGGGCCGAAAAGAGAGACGGTCCACGCTCCTCGGACCACTTTCAGCGCCAGGTCAGGGGCTGCCTCGTCACGGGGCGTATTGAGCTTCTAGATGGCCAGCAAGCTTCGCCCATCTCCCATCCACCCTCGCACAGATCCAACCCTACGTCCAATCCACTATCTGATGCAAGAACCCCTCCATGCGGATTTTCCACGACTCCACGCGTCGAGATTGTGACACTTTGTTGTACAGGAAAAAGAGCATGTGGGTCACCGCAGCATAGAGCGTTGCGAGGAGGAAGTTCCTCCAGTCCTACTGGAGGCCCGCACTCGGGGTGTATGCTGGAAGGCCCGAGCTGGCCATTAAACCGCACAAGCCGACGACAGTACCGAAGAATGAGTTGTGGAAGTTGAGTCTCTCGGGGGCCGACATTGTGGGCGGCGGTGAGTGTTTGGAACCCACCGTATGAACGGGGCTTCCGTTTCCCCTATCCCGTGTCAGCTAACCGTCACTGGGAGGATTCTTCCAATACGTACATAATCCATGGACGACAGTGACCACAGCCAGGCTTCAGCTTTTGTGTTGATGGTGACTGGGAGATTACTGGGGGTCGGCCAGTGACTCAGTAGGAGCCGTACCATGGACGTCAATAAATACAAGTATCTGGCAAGCGTCATTGTTTCCGGAAGATTCTCTTCTCGGCGAATTGCTTCATTAACTCATGTAGCCTTTCATGGAATCTGATTGGGTGGTAATTCCTGATTCATCTACAGAGCCCATTCACCATTCACCATTCACCGTTACTCTACCTACTTACTCTAGGTAGGTAGGCTGCTAGGTAACACAGATGCACCTGCCCTTTATGTCTGTTTTACTGGCTGTTTCTGCTCCTGCCTGCCTGTCCAGTAGCTCCTTCCTTATTAAGGTGCTTAGGAAAGCTTCAAAGTGCTCGCCTAGAAATTTCCACCAAAGTATTCGAGTTTGAATATTTTACTGCCCACACATTCAAGAAAAAGAAAAAGGCCCTCCAGTTCCTCCTGTGAAATCTCACCAACTCCATCACCAAAAACAAACAACCAGAGTCACCATCGCAATGAATCCTGGTCCACACCTATCCACCAAGCCCGAGCCTGATGGGCAAGCTGCCGATCCTCGCACAGAGGAGGAGCCAACCAACAATCCCGACACGACACCGTTGCTCACCACCTCCCCTAGCGACAAACAACGCCCAGACGGCCAAGACACAGAGCACCAAACTGCTCTCAGCAGCGGCTTCAAATCCCACCAAACCTACATCACCAACCTAGCCGAGGCCTATCCCACCAAAGACGCCACCATAGAGACCACCCGCGACTGGCTCCGTCTCATCTTCACCTTTCGCAGCCTGGACATCAACTGCCAGGACCTGTGCCTCACTTGCTACGACCTAGAGCAGGCCAAGTATAACCTCCCGTGGATCGCATCGTACTTTGCCCTACACAGGATCGGGAAGCCGGACGCTGACCTCGTCGCCCAGGATATCTACAACGCCATCGAAGTAAGCAAAGTAACAATACAAAGTCTTGCCCTGCCCCAGCCCACTACTTCCTTTACTTGTTGAGAAGTCTGAACTGATTTGTGCTTTTTTCTTTTCTAAAAAAATAGAAGTATCAAGCTAGTGGGAAGGACGGAAACACAATCGCGTTCAAGATTTTCACCACCTTTGTGATTGGCAGCATAGTGTATACTCTCGGGCACGTATCTTATCTGCTCCTATCCTGGCTATTCAGTCCTTGAGTCAAGCCTCTGGATATGTGAGGGAGGAGTAAGAGGAAGTTTGGGGGGGGGGGGGGTGGTCATTAACGTGCCTGTCACGGCAGACAAAGTTGAGGACTCGCACGAGCGAGCCGCTTAGGCAGTCTTGACACAGCATCAACTCATCCAAGAATAGCCCACTAGCCTAGTTCTTTCAAAAGCGTACAAAGCAGTCTTTAAATCCGAATCCTTGGCGGAGACAATCCCCACAGACGCATTTTTCGCATTCGAGAAGTCAGCTCACAGCGGCCCTCTGTCCCGTGTCACCCTTGCGAACATGCCTGGATCTCAATGTCCCTCTCGGCCACCTGGCCGTTGATCAGCCTGCGATCCTGCGTGCCCTTCTTCTTCTGGCAGCATCTCGGCACGGCGAGCACTTTCCTACCCGTGTACTCCGTCGGATCGACGGGGAACAAGAGAACTTCATTCGCGTACGTCCCTCCATCCGCGTAGGCGCCCCCCTGGGCATCCACCTCGATGACGTTGATCACGAGCACATCCGGGTCAGGCTCATCCGCCAGGGCGAGATGGTCGAACGTGACCCCGTAGTAGTCGATGCAGCTGAGGCAGAGAA
Source organism: Colletotrichum sojae (assembly GCA_014235955.1). Classification (NCBI taxonomy): domain Eukaryota; kingdom Fungi; phylum Ascomycota; class Sordariomycetes; order Glomerellales; family Glomerellaceae; genus Colletotrichum; species Colletotrichum sojae. Next base: position 40,561 of record WIGN01000149.1, on the reverse strand, counting down.
GTCAATGAGTCAGTTTCTGCGATTATTTGGAAGGGGAATCAGTCTCGGTATCAGCGGCCTTACTCCCGTGGTATCACCGCCTCTATTACCCAGGCCAGGTACTCGTCCCGCACGACGAGAGCCGCGTCGTCGTCTCCTCCGCCTCCGTACAGTCTCCGGTGCGTGAGCCTCGCGAGCTCTTTGCCCCCCGGCTGCGGAAAGGGATTTATCGGGTGCTAGGGCTCGTTCGGCAGGAGCTTCTGGATCGTCTCCAGCGGCCCCTGTATCCGGATCCGAAGCGGTCTGTCGAGCAGTGGGGGGTGGAAACGATGGGGCGGGCTGCTTATGCACGGGGGGATGCAGAGTTCGAGGCCATCACACAACTCCAACTGTTCATCTTCAGCTAGATACATCTAAGAAAGTTGACCTAGAGAAGCTTCAAACGAAGTAACGGGGGAAAAAAAGGAAGAAAGGGGAGGGAGGGGGTAGCCAAACTGCAGCAGCGGTCGAAGCGGGGTAACGTCGGACAATTGACTACTAATAAACATAGGTTTACTATTTTCAACCACACAGGGGACTCCCAACTGATATGATACTAAGCCAGGAGTACGTGTACCGTAACCACCACGTACTGGGAGTGCGGCCACGTCAAAGGCAGACCTGTAACAACTGTGTGCGCGAACCCCGACAATTGCCCGAAGAATTATGTGGAAGGGCCTACTGCGCAAGGGAACTGCGGTGACTCGAAATGCAACACGCCTCCGTCCTCCGGCTGACGGCCAAGAATCTCGGCTGCGGATCGGTAGGGGTCTTTTAGCAGTGAAGCATAGTCTGGATTTTAGTAAACCCCGAGTGGGACCAGCAAACCCGTTTTTATCTCGTACAGCTTGACGTACTCGCCACGATGGTTGTTAGTCTATGCTGGAGATATCTTACTCGGGGAAGAATCATCGAACTCGGGCAATCCAAGTTGCAAATCAGGGCAGCTGACGATACCAATTAGCAGAAACCAACTAGAGATCGAAGAGAGATTCCATACTTTTAGACTATCACAAATTCGGGTTCTAATCTATCTAACAAGCTCTTTTACTCTTATTTTTCTTTCCTTACTACAATACCTTCCTTTATAACTAACAGAGTGCGCCTGCCTGTTTTAATAGAAAAGCACATTGTATGAATAGCTACAGTACTCCAGAACATTTAGTACCTTCTTTCCTGAACTGTGTTGGAAAATTCCTATCGATTTTCTTTCTTTGTACTCCCCACTTAGATTCTTCCACTTCCCTGGATTTCACCAAGACACTCGATCCTTGCTGCAAAGTAAAGACCACCCATCCTTCCACAAAGACAAAGCTCACAGCAGCACAGCTCAGTCTCACAATGGTTCCCGGCTCGTTTCCATCACCCGAGCCAGGCAGGGACGCTCTCAACTCTCCCGCAGAGAAGCAGCCGATCAACAAGCAGCATCATCACCACCGCTGCTACCCAGGTAGCCGAAAAATGACGAATCCGAGCAACCGCTCCGACGAAAACTACCCGATCTTCATCGACCACCTCGTCGCGTCGTATCCCGCCGACGACCGCAGCGAGGAGGCCTGCCGCGCCTGGCTCCGGCTCATCTTCACCCCGCTCAGCCCGGACGTCGACCACTGCGAGAACCTGCACCTGACGATGGCCGACATCGAGACGTTTTACAAAAACAAAAACATGAAGCAAGTTCTCCTCTACTTTCTCGACCGCGGCATCGCGCCACAGATTGCCAAGCGCGCTTCCCTGGACGTCTTCTGCGCCATCGCGGTATGTGAGAAACACAACCCCCTGCCCCCTTATATTGAACAACTCGGAAAACTTATTTTTGTTTTATATCAAATAGCAACGCCACATCATCGCCGGCCAGGACATCCTCCGAGGACACGCGAAAGTGTGGAAGTATCGCCCAATCGACATCGGCCTCTACTACACGATCTTGAACAGGACCGCCGCTCTGGCCCTGCTCCTCACCGCCGTGTTCGTTGTCGGATTATTGATCCTGCTCCTGCCTCTCTTCGTCTATTGGGCTCTCTTGAGAATGTTTCGCGCTTTGGCGATCTACTCTCCCAGCTCTCGACTCGGGGTGGTGTGGTAGGACGGGAAGGGGGGGGTCGGGGAATGTGCTCTGAATGTGCCCTTTTCGCAGCAAGACGTTGGCCGTGGATTTGCAAAGAGAAGCTTAATTGGATTGCATAGTCCATCATCTCACAAGTTTAGGGGAATCAAGAAACTCTTGTCGAAATACAGCAAACGGCACGAAGCTGACGACGAGCATCCGGACTTCCACCCTAGAACTGGTGCTTGTCGGGGACGCGATAGGGTTCAACATGAACGCGTCAGTACCCCCAGTTTCTGCGATCATCAAAAGTGAAAATCTAGGCAGTCTCCGTCTTGCTTTACTCTGGTAATAATGGTCTCTTCTATTTACCTAGGCAAAAGCTTGCATCCCGTAGTCCCCAAGGCCGGGCCATCTGCCTCATCTCCGTAGTCTCCGGTGGCTAAGAATCGCAGACTGCCCTTCCTGAAACGGAAAGGACTTGATCAAGTAATTTGAAAATTTGTCAAAGACTTCCTACTTGGCATCAAGCGGCCCCTGTACCCGGGTCCCGAACCCGAAGTGGCCTCGGAGGTGGTAGGGATGGAATGGCCGAGGCGGGCGATTTACGCACGGGGGCAAGGACAGTCAGGGTCCCATTTCGGAGTTACGATTGTTCTCTCTCAAGCATCGACGTGAGGCCTTTATTAGTACTACATACAAAGAAATAGTGACTTGTACAAGCTATTATTACGTCGTTGTGTGACCACTCTGCGATGCGAATGGCCTTCGGCCATCACGACGAACCCCGAATTTGCTGATCGGGTAACCCGAAAAAGATCCCAGCTTGCTTGGAAGTCCAAGTCTAAGTCTACGCCCAAGTCTAAGGTGTATGAAAGAAGGAAAATTGTGGGTGGCCAAGTCCCCTGCAGCCAAAAGCGTACTCCAATAAAATCAGTCGCACCCGCGACTATTCAAACAGCCTTGTCGAGGCTCTGCGCCTCGCACATCTTCTTGTACATCCCGCCCTGGTTGATGAGCTCGCTGTGGGTCCCGGCTTCGACGATGCGGCCGCCGTAGAAGACGCAGATTCGGTCGGCGTCGCGAATGGTAGACAGCCGGTGAGCCACTGCGATCGTGATGCGGTCGCCCGAAACCGCCGCCTGCATCAGTGCCTCCTGCACCACCTTCTCGGATTCGGTGTCGAGGGCACTCGTGGCCTCGTCAAGTAGAATAACGCTGGGATTCCGAAGTAGGGCACGGGCGATCGCAATGCGTTGCCTCTGCCCGCCCGAAAGCTGACTGCCGCCGTGCCCGCACAGGGTGTTCAGGCCCTCGGGGAGGGAGCTGACGAAGTCCCAGGCGTTGACGGACCGGCAAGCTGCTTCAATCACGTCGTCGCTGGGAACTACATCGTTGCTGTTGCTGCTGTCTACGCCGGCCATGATGTTCTCGCGGATGCTGCCGGGGAAGAGTGTGGGTTCTTGTTGGACGAGTGACACCTTGCTGCGGTAGAGGCGCGGGTTGATGTCAGTGAGAGGCGCCGAGCCGTCGATCACAATTTTTCCAATGTTTGGGTCGTAGAATCGCTCAAGGAGGGAGATCATGGTGCTCTTGCCGCAACCGGAGGCTCCAACAAAAGCGACAAATTGCCCGCGATCAATCTGCCAAGGGATTCAGTCAGCCCTGTCATCCAAGCTTCCCGCAGGTGTACTCACTGTCAGCGACACGCCCTTGAGAACCCGATGATCAGGGGCCAAAGGATATGAGAATTGAACATCGTTGAACCCGATTGAGGTGCATCCGTTGGGGGGGCCCTGGTCCTGATTGTCGTCTGTTGGTTGTATCGTAGGCTGCAGGCCCGTGAGCCAGTAGTAGCAGTTGGCGGCAGCGTTGCCCTTGGTGAAGCCTGGGAGAGTCGGTCAGAGGTTGGATGTACCATCGCGTGGACGCATACTCACTGCTCGAGAAGCTGAAGAACGTAGCAGCAGACTGCCCGGAGAAATATACACCCATGAAGGAAATGATAAACTGAGTCATCGTGATTTCTCCCTCAGACACAAGGCGAGAACCCCACCTGAATGGTTAGCATCATCTTCGGTGAGTCTCGCATCAAGATGGGTTTGGGATTGGTGTGCTCACCAAAAGCCGAGCGCGAGAACGAAGTATTCGATGGACTGGCTCAGGGCGAACCAGATCGTCATGTGGCAGAGGGCGAAGGTCGAACTGGCAATTGCAGTGTCCAGTTCCATAGTGTACTTCTGCAGCACGCTCTTTTCTATCGCCAGCGATGAAACCGTTCGAATGGCATTCACAGTCTCCGATGCAATCGATGCGCTCGTGGAAAACTTCTTGTCAATGTCGGTGTCCATCTTCGTCTCAATGCGGATTCTGGCGTAACCCGACAACACCAAGGGGGGCATGCCAGCGAGAACACCGACAAGGCCGAGCTTCCAGGAGACTGCAATTGCAAAAATACTACTGGCGACGATACTGATGAGAGAAAGAAAGGCGAGGGCGATGTTGAATCCCATCAGTTCCAGAACAGACTGCGCGTGAGAGTCGACTCGACTGGTTAGGGCACCAACGGTATTCTCTGGCCGATCGAAGAAGCGGAGATCTTGCTTGAGAATTGCGCTCAAAAGGCCTTGGCGAAACATGTAGCTCAACGCCTGCATACGGCAGAATGTTAGTCCTGTTCGTAGCGGTCTGAAGGCCTGTAGATCTAGGAGGACTTGCCTGTGCAATAACGTTTGTGGTCCAGCCCAACATGAAGTAGACGACCAGGCAACCCAAAGACATGACAAAGAACATCAGAGCAACGAATCTACCTGGCGGAACTATATTAGGAGCGGCGAAGGCATCGATGACTCTGGCCAGGAGCAAAGTCTGCCCGGGTTGGACAGCAGCTGGAGCCCGAGTTAGTGTTTGGGATGATGTGAAAGGGCTTTTTGGATGGAACCTACCTCCGGTGATGCAGCAAACCAAAATAATGAAATACCACAGCTTGAGTTGTGGAGTTGAGCGTATGAGCTTGGCCACCGTGACCAGCAGTGAGGTTTGCTTGTAAATCGCAAAGTCTTCTCTGTCTTTGTGAGACTCGAGACGTCGGGCATCAGAGGTGTCGTAGTTGGCAAGAGATTGAACTGGTTCGACCGCTTCGGTGGAAGAATGGTCGGAGCTGTTGTCAGACTTGACTTGGCCTTCGACTGATAGGTCTTGTGCCTTGACAAGCTTCGCGTAGGCGCCCTCCATAGTCACGAGCTCTCCGTGTCGACCTTGCTCAACGATTTTGCCCTTGGACATGACCACAATGTTGTCTGCGTTGCGAATGGTGGCAAGCTTGTGAGCAATGACGATGGTCGTTCGGTTCTTTGAAGCACTGTCCAGAGCTTGTTGGACGATGCCTTCTGCGTGGGGATCCAGAGCGCTCGTTGCCTCATCGAGAAGAAGAATCTTGGGCTCGGAGATAATGCTGCGGGCGATAGCAACACGCTGCTTTTGCCCTCCAGATAACAACCCGCCTCGTTCACCGATTCGCGTATCGTATCCCTGCGGCAGGTTGGCGATAAACTCGTCGGCAAAAGCAATTTTCGCCGCTGCCTTCACGCGTTCCAGCTGTTCTTCACGCGAAGCCGTCTCCCATGGGGTTCCAACAAGACCATTAACGATGTTGTCAAAGACACTGCCGTTAAAGAGAACAGGTTCCTAGAAGTTGTCAGCTCTGTTGCGAGTTGTTCATCGCAACGGTCGCGTAATCGGTAGAGAAGTCGAATTACGCACGCCCGAACCTACTCACCTGTTGCACGAGTCGAACAGTGGTGCGCAGCCACCTGAGGTTCAGATCACGGATGCTGGTTCCATCGATGTTGATGGAACCAGCGGAAGGGTCGTACCATCTCTCAAGTAGGCCAATAATGGTACTCTTCCCGGACCCACTGGCACCCTGTATTCTTGTCAGAGTCTGTGGAACGCGACGGACTCCGTGAGCTCAGAGTACAGAAGTGGATGGACTTACAACAAGGGCCGTGACTTTCCCTGCAGGGACATGGAGGGAGAAGCCGTCCAGAACTTGGGTGTCTGGCCTGGTAGGGTAGCTGAAGTTGATGCCTTGAATGTCGATGACGCCCGAAATACTATCGGGGATGTGCCCCGAGTCGTCGAACGGGTCGATGCTCGACTTTCTGTCGATCAAGGTGAAGAGCTCCGAGGCGGCGGTGGCGGCACTGCCAAACGTGGCAATGTGTGGAGCTATGCCATTGATCGACGAGGAAGCAATCACGACGGAGAAAAGAACACTAAGAAGTGATGTGAGCAAAGACAGCTGCTGCCTGACGCAATTGAGAGACTTACGTGAAAACAGTGGCGATACCATCCGCCTCTCCGCGGGCAGTCAACTCGACGCCCTGCCAAAATGCAAGGCCCATACCAGCATAAATGACAAAGTATTGCCAGCCAAACATGACGCCGAGCATGCCGTTCTTCTTGTTCCCGAGTCGTCGGGCGTCGTCGAGATAGGAACAATAATTGCGCATGATTCGAGACTCGAGATTGAAGGCCTTGATGGCGCGAATGTTTCCGAGGGTACTCTCCGCGTACGTTCCAGCCTGGGCAAGGATCCGAATGCTCCTCATCTCGACATTGATGAGCATGCTGGCGACCACGCCAACAACAACTACGACAGCCGGAACGATGCAGAAGATGATCAGGGTAAGCTTCCAATGGGTGATAAACGCGAGAATAAAGGCAGCGATGAAAGTGGCAATGGACTGAAAGAAGACTCCCAGCTTATCGGAAATGCCCAGCTGAATTGTTTTCCCGTTGGAAGTCGCTTGCATGGAGATGGAGCCAGCGGTTCCTTGGTCGAAGAAGCCAACTTCCTGGCTCAGAGCCGACCGAATGTACATCTGTCGAACGTTTCGGGTCAACCTGAATGCGACGTAGGTGAATGTGGTTGCGTAGATGTAGTTCAAGACGAATCGGGCGATGCCAATGTAGACGAAGTATAAGCTGCCAGATGGTTAGGACCTAGGCGGCTGCGGCCAAGTCGACTTGGGGCACTCACGCGAACTTGCTGACGTTGGCCATGAAGCCACTTGGGTCGGTGGTGATGACAGTGAAGTCGGTTAAAATGCCCATGAACTGGCCCATGACGAGGTTCACCATGGCCAAGGCCACGCCGGAGCCGATGGCGGCGAGGAGTCCGAGAGATTCGAGAGCATAATCGAGTGGTTGACCGTACCGGAAGAGTCTCTGTCATCCTCACAATCAGTAATTGAACGAAAACTGGAAAAGGGGATTGGACGCTTACGATGAGTCCACCAAAACCGGCGGTTGCCTTTTTGTCGACCTGCTCAGAGCTTCCAGGCGAGTCGGGACCAGAGGGGACTGCCTCGGAGGGAAGCTGCTGTTTTTCCATCTCGGCGGGCTGCCCCATAGCCGCTAGAACGGCTCACCGAAGGAAGGAAGGTGATGATGGTAAATCGAGCTGGTAATCGTCTGAAGCTGTCAACGGAGGCGTTCGAATGGGATGGGACGAAGGAGGAGCGGACGAAATATTCGGATGGATCTAAGTAGTAACATGCAAGGGAAGGTAAGAGAATGACAACGGATCTTGCTCCGAGAAGCTGCTCTACAGGGAAAGATTCCAGAGAAAAGCAGCAACGAAGAACGATAGAGAGAAGAGGAATAAAGACGGAGGAAGCCGCGCCCGATATGAAAACATTAACCACCCGACTAAGTACCTGGTACCTAAGCGGCTCCATTGCGGAGGAGCACAACTGGCATGTATCGTCGGTGCCTTCCTTCCAGCTTGGGAAAACGTAACAGTGGGTCACAACTTCTTTTGCTCATTTCAGGTACATCATCTATCTAGCCAGCTACGCCTTTACCTAGGTACCACCTGCAGCGTAGGAAGGTGCAGCGGGACGGGAGCGGGAGGTGACCTCAAGATTCGCCATGGCGGGCCGCGGCAGTGCGGGCCGCTAAGAAACCGCGACCGAACCTGAGGAAGTTGCTGCTGGGGCCGGAGCGCGGGATGCCAAGACTCCACGACTCCGCACCCCCTGCCTTGCCGCCTCACCCACACCAACAGAGCAGCAGCAGCAGCAGCAGCAGCAGCAGGTACCTATGTATCCATGGATGTGTGTAATACTCGCTTTCGGTTTTCGGGTTTCTTAACCACAACACCCTCCGCGCTTTACATTCTTCCATCTGAACAACGTCCAGTCTCCCGTCCTTCCACATGTCCTTTCGAAGTGCGCCCAACGTAACGTCCGCTCCGCCCTCCGCGCTCAGTTCCAGGTCACCGGGTCCGCCCCGTGTTACGTCCTGTCTTGTACACTAGGAAACTCGCCCTCGGCAACGCTTGCGATCCGCTTCCGTCGGCCTAGAAGACTTGTATCACCCACCCAATCGCTCGGGAAACGTGTCCGACGCGATGCAGATGGACTCGGCCAGTGCGCAAGAGGCGGTGCGCCTGCCTGACGACCATGACCATGACGATGAAGATGATGACGAAGTACCGCTCTCCAAGATATCCGCAAGTCGTGCCTCAATTCCCTCGACCAACGCCCGCGCTGACCGTTGCCCCCAAGTGTGATCGATGCCGCCGCCGCAAGGTACTACTTCTACTTTGCCTTGGAGGCCTGCCAGGCTAGGTATTCCCGCTGATTGACCACCGACCCAGGCTGACCACCGGATCCCTAGGTCCGATGTGATCGCCGGCAACCGTGCTCCTATTGCACCCGTATTGACGCCCCATGCACTTACCCCACGAGGCAGAAGCCGAAAGAGAGGCGCCAGAGGGTATTCATCTCCGAGCAATAGTACGTGGATCTTGCAAGGAAACCATCTTTACTCGAAAGGCTTACATTACCGTCAACCACACGGATTAGTGAGCGAAAAATTGATTTCATCGCAAAGAAGCTTGAAGAATTTGGACACGCCATGGGTAATCTCGACGACAAGCCTCGAGCTAATCCCTCAACCACAGCGTCGGCCTCTCCCAACCTCACCCCTGGAACGCAGCCGACGTTGTCGCCGGCCGCCTGCTGCGGGACGAACAAGATCCTCACCCCAAAGCTCGAGTACGAGGGAGAGTCGTCTCTATCTGCCCAGGCGGCCTTTGCAAACCGCTTCCTCCGCGATGCCGTCGTCAACAAACCTTCCGTTGACATCACCGGGGAAATCGCCTCCGTGCTCGATTCTCTGAGCCGTACTCTTGGGAACAAGACCAACCAGCAGGACGTGGACTACCTCTACCCTAATGCCAGGACACTGGAGCCGGGCCAAACGATTAGAAATCTTCCCATGCCCCCAGTTGAGTCGGCTTTCGTGTGCCTCAGGATGGCCCAAGGTAAAGGGTAGTGCCTTTACTCATCTACGACAGTAGCTGACGGTCACTTACTAGAGCATCCACGGGTCAAATTCTTCTGGAACCACGAGGCCAACTCGGTCTCCAGGTTTACAGAGTTCTTTCTTAAGGTTTACTCACCCGGGGATGCAAGTTATGCTGACCTCATAACCGTCAATGCCGGTCTATATTGGCTGTTCAGCGAGTGCAAGAACGTCGCCCCGGACCCGGTCACGAAGGCACACTACAGAGAGCAGGCCACGGTCTGCCGCGATAATCTCGAGACTGTTCTGTCCAATCTCCCATTCCATCTACCGTCTAACCTGGATACTACCTCCTCCATGTTCATGGCCGTAAGTTCGTGTTCGCGTACGTGTGTGACTCGCTAATGCTTCCTCTCAGGCCGTGTATTGCATCGAACTCTGCAAGCCTTCGGCTGCGTGGAATTTTATTACCACGGCTTCCCACATGAGCCAGACTCTAGGGATGCACAACGTCGTCGCCATGGCGCATGATGCTCCGGAGGTCAAGGCCCTGAAGATCAGGCTATTCTGGCTCATATACATACATGAGAAAGCACTGTCCCTTCGCCTCGGCCGGTCTTCCACCATTAGAGACGGGGACGTCACTGTATCTCCTCCCGTTACTGACTGGAGAGCAGAAATAGCCGTTTTCGCGCAATTAGGTCAGTGGATTGAGTTGGCCAGGCTCCAGGGCATGGTGTACGACCAAATATACAGCCCTGCCGCATTGATTCAGCCACAGGCCATCCGCATCGCTCGTGCGAGGCGTCTTGCATCGGAGCTTGAGGCACACACAGCACGCCGTCATTCGGATCTGGAAGCACACTCGTCAAAGATATCTGTCGATAACGTAAGTATCATACATTCCCCATAAGTCTCAATGCAATGAGCTCCCGACTCTTGAGACGCTGTCCTGAACGGTTATGCTCACATACCGAACCACCATTAAGAGACAATACGTGGAGGCCCTGCGCCAGGCGCTTGGTGTCGACCTAGTGGACGTATTCGACCACACCAACAGCGTGAATCACCTGTCCCTTTTCTGTCTCATCTATCGAGCCATACCCCCGGATCCAAGCGAGGGCACCATATTCAGCAAGGAATGCATCGAAAGTGCTCGCCAGGCTCTCGAAGAACACAGACGATGCATGGAGGTGCTAATAAAGGTGGAAGAGGAGTTTCTTGAATCATACATCAATTGGTATGTAGACAACAAATCATTTTTCCACGTTAGTCTGACCACCGTTTTACTACGCAGGGCTCTCCTGCAATCCCCATTCGTGCCTTTCACGGTTCTCTTCTGCCACGTCGTCGAGACCGGTAACCAAGCCGACCTCGACCGCCTCGGAAGCCTGGTCGAGATCCTCCAGCCAGTCTCGGCTGACTCTTTCTCCACGGGAGTCAAGAAGGAGCTCCGTCTCTTCAAGGTCCTGTACGACGTCGCCTGCAGCTACATGAAGCTGAGGACAGAAGCGGGCAACCGACCGGCGGGAGCGAGCGGCGCCAACCCGTGGGGGCCCGGTGGCAACTCGCTACTGTCGCAACTGTCCGTCCAACAGCCGGAGCTGATACCGACCCCGGACTCGGCGTGCCAGCGGGGAATCTCCTCCCAAACGCCGTTCACGGGCCTGGACAGCGCGGGGATGTCCTCAGGGGCTGCATTTGGCGAGAGCGGGTCCGTGGCTGGCTGGCTGTCCGGCGTGTCGTTCCCCATGTCTGGGGACCTTGCCATGGAGGTAGACCAGCAGGGGGCGGAGCTGGGCAACTGGCTATACATGAACAACCAGATGATGAGGGCGCTCGAGGATAGCTACTTTTGACGGCAGACTCGATGACGACGACGAGGGACGACGAGGACAATGGGATCTGCAGAGATCACCGACCCCGAATACGGACGAGGTACATCTGGGCAGTTCTGCGGAGGAGCGGAGGGCGAGGGCGACGGGGGCGAGACGTAAGTTCTTGACTGCAAGATAGGCCGTCCCGTGACGCCAAGGAGGGTGAATGCAGAGACGGCGATCCCGAGCCCGGGAAAGATGAAGACCAGGGTCAGAATGGCGAAGATGTCGCTGGCAAAGATTGATGGATGGCGTGGGCGGATCAGAGAGCATCGAGAACAGAGCTGGTACGCACTGCCAGTTGCTGGAGATGAGGTCCAGGGTCATCACGGCATGGGCGCTGCGGAAAGAGAAGGGCTTTTGCATAATGAGGAGACTCAGACTTTTGAATTTGAATTAGCAGACAGCGGAACAGCAAACAGAGACAACAGAGAAATTGCTAGCTCTCTACCTACTTCAGACCTATTTTGATGCATCTAATGATCTACACCAGTATAGTTGCGAAGATGGAAAACTGGTCTCAAAGAAAATTATCATGACGAACACAGTCTGGGTCTGGGTCTGGGTTGCAGACAATGTATTGTATTATCCACCAGAGATGATACATGACTTCTCAACGAGATCGCACTCTGCGGGCTCAACGACTCTATGTCTACCCAGCATTCTCGCCAGAAAGGTGCCTCCGCATCAGTACAACGGTTTTGACTCAAAACAATCGATTGAGACGAAACCGTACCGCGTCTTCCTCAGCGCTCACAGTATACTCATCTAATGCCGGCTTTCCCTCCTTACAAAAGCGCTCATGGTGGGCTCCGCTGCCACAGATCCTGCATGTGCGGCCGGCTGGGTTGCAGACGTGGGCCGCCTGGTTACCTGGCTTGTTGCATTTTTTGCAGATGACATCCCAATCCTGATGGTCGACTACCACTGCTCTGTGGTCAGCATGCAACCTAGCGTAAGAATTAAACGAGCCGTCGCCCTCCTCATGGCTGCGACTAGCCGTAAGTCCTATGCTATTCAAAACCATAACGGCTGCTCCGCGGGCTCGCGTGGATGCGACTGTCACGCGGCGGCGGTCGTTAATGAAACCGGATATGTCCATTGTGCGAACGACGTCGAAAATGACGAGGTCTGCTTCTGTACTCATGGAATTGTCGATGGTACGCACAGTGACCTTGTTCTTGATGATGCCTGAGTCCGCTAGGCCTTCGATGTCGAGCTTGTAGGCATGTACCTGTGACGAGTATGGTGTGATGATCATGATGTCCGCCAGCTTTCCCGGAGACGTAAGGTTGGGCAGGCGGTATCGAAAGGCCTGATAGATCAACCAGAGTGTAAAATTGCGGCTGGCGTCGTTGAGATACCCAGTTCCATGTCTTTCCGAAAAGCCGCGGCGGATGTCGAATATAACGGAGTTGGTGTCTGAAGCCTTGGACTCGAAGACCCATCGCAAGAATCGCGTGTAAGTCCTGGCGTCGGGGCTCTCTCGAAGAGGGTACAGGATTTGCATCTGCCCACGGTACGAGTTTGCCCTGGCCCATACGGCGATGTCACCGCGGTTGCGTCGGTTGCTCGACAGATGACCGAGGATCTGGCCGCACATCTCAGCGCGCCTGAGGATAGAGAGGGTACGCTGCTTTCCGAAAACGCAGTTCCACTTCGGCTCGGGACCTCTGTCGTGACCCTGGTCGATGATCGCATTGAAACTGACCGACAGGGGCTTGAATTGCTTCGTGTCGCCCATCGTGAGCACGATAGCGTCAGGAAACGCTGCCAGGGGAATCCACCATTGAGCCTCAGGGATCCTGCCGGCTTCGTCGATGATGACCATGCTGGGCGTCCACGGCGGACATGCGTTTGGCCCTGAGGACTGGAGTTCCGGGTTGACGTGGTTTCCAAGCTGGCCAACAGCGAACGGGGTTGCGACGAGGACATGAAATTGGTCCATTGCAAGGCTGATAATTGCACGGCACGTGTCTCGCCAGTGTGTAGACCCGATCTTGTGATCCCAGAAAAAGGTGTCGTACTTCGCTATATCGATGGCCGATGCAACCACAGACGACTTCGGATCAGCGCTCTCCTCTCCGCGTTTACCTCCAAATAAGCCACCCACATGCCTAGCAACGCGTTGACTTTTGGCCGCCGTAGTTGAATTCGCCTTGGACATGCGCAGATCGGCCAGGGAATCAATCAAATTACTCCAGGTGGGCAGGCGGCCAACCCGAGTTTTGGATCCGCACTGTTCCTGGATCCGCCGAACAGCATCATCGCATAAGTCGTTACTGAACACAGTCCATACGACTCGGTCGCGACGGCCCTGGCGGCTGTGAGTTGCGACGGCAGCGGTAATGATGGCTGCGAATGTCGATTTGCCAGATCCCGGGCCTCCTGTAAACATGGCGATGCCGGCGGGGGCCTTCCTCAAGTTGTCAAACAGCTCACTCTGGGGCGCGTCAAAGCCAGAGTTGAAAGAGAGCTTCGCAATTGCAGGAAAGACTTCGTGGATGTCGACAATTTCAACCCCGTCCATGGAGAATTTCTGGGCGTAGGCCCAGCGCGTCGCTTGCTTGCTCGACCCTTGTTGCGCAGCACGGCCCATCTTCTTGACAGCGTCCATTTCCATCTGGGTCGTTGCTGGGCTGGTAGACAGTCGAATGATGACCTGATGCCGCATTTTAATGCGGTCGCCCTTATTGCCGGTGATTCTTCCGATCGGTATGTTGGCAGCAGAGGGGGGTAGGAAAACGAAGACCGGAACTGTCTCAGAATTCGAAGACTTATCGAATTGACGAGGCACATCGGCAATGAAGTAGATGAAATGAGACGGGGCACCGCGAGGGGGAGGTGTGCGAGTGGCCTGCCAGCCCTCAGTTGTGTAACCGTCACTGTCGCCCCGAAGCATGGTCCTCACGGTGTCCCCGAAGTGGAGGGTGCAGGGCTCGTCGATACTGGGTAGCAAGCCCTTGCAGTCATGGTCGACGGTCATAACGACCAGATACTTTTGGTGAGTGCCGTCAGGCGTAAATCCATGATGCCGGTTCTCGTTCGGCTCCTAGCGCGACGAGGGATCAGGTATCAGTGTGCAATGATGGGTCACCAATCCGAGTGGTCGGGCTTTGGTGAATTCGCGGTGATATTCCTCAAAGGACGACGCTTGAAGGCGAATCAACCGGGTCCGCTCATCATGAAAAACCATCGTGGCTGGAATGGGGTACTTCGGACGCGGAAACTGTTGCTCGATAGTGCTAAAATCAAGATTTTCCCAGCTGGCACCTTTCAACAAGCAGTCGAGTTGGAAGTCAACGATCTCACGAGACTTGAGGCTCATGAAGTCGCTTTTGATCGCGTTCACAAGCTCTTCGACGATCGCGGTGTGTGGTGACACCAGGATGTTGAGCTGGATGCTTTTCGGCTCTCGGAGAAGTTGAACAAATGACTCGCCATCAGCTGCAAGTCTTGCGTCGATGGGTGTTTCTGAGGTGCGGCTGACGACGACTTTGCTGAGATCCGTGTTCAGTCTCAGGTAAAGCGCATGGTGGCCGCGGAGGGTCGTGGGACCGTAAGCCACACTCTTCTCTATGGCGTTGATAGGCACCGTGATTCGAGAGTGGACGGCGTGATTATCGTGCTCGTTCCTGTGTTCTTGAATAAACCGGTGTGTGATGCGAATTTCGGGGGTGAGGAGGGGACCATAAACGAAGGTGAAGGTTGATGAGAAGCCCCGATTGGCGTCTCGACCAACACTCGTGATGTATGATTCGTCGTAACCTCTGAGAAACCTCTTTCCAATTGTGAGGATGCATGTCGTCTCACGCCGCTCGTAGGGCTTGTCGTCGACGATGGCCTTTGGGGTGCGTAGCACCCGTTCAGGGCCCTTGACGGGTCTGGCTGGTCGATCGAAGATATCCATGACTAGACGCTGGAAAGAAGAGACTTTTGGGCGAAGCGGATTCGAAGGAGGCCAACGTAGTCCTTTGGATGTGTTGGGGCTTGAGGGAGGAAGAGGTCAGGTTTGCCCGTTTGCTTTTTGGGGGCTTTTGAAGAGGGAGTTGTGGAAAGGCTGAGGAGGAAGGTGCTGAGAAGGAAGGTGCTCAAGGTCAAGGAGGAAAGTGCAGGAAGCCCTAGGTCCCTACTTAGGTAGGTAGGTACCTAGGTAGGTAGGTACCTAGGTAGGTAGGCCAGCACAAAGTGCAGAATGAGTGGGCCTTGTCAAAGGCTCACTTTGAACAGATCTCAGACAGTTGGCCTGAACAAGGTCGTTGGTACCTTCTCGCGAAGAGCTTTGTCCATGATCTTGGTAGATGTATGATGCATACCAGCAGGAGAACTATAGTGGTCAGGATCAGTACTAAAGTACTTTTTTGAGAAAACTGAAATGAGTAGTGTCAGAGCCTTTTAGACACCAGGGACAGCAAATAGAAGGTGCCAGGGAAAGGAAGTTATGGCCAAAGGAGATGTTCAACAGAAGAGATGGCTGCTAATAGAACTTGGAAGAATTTTCTGAAAGGGCTGGTGATCCCGCGGTACCTAGGGAAAGAGGTGCCAGGTAGGCAATAGCCTACAGTACCTTAGTTGCTCTTGAGGCTATTTGAGCCTAGATTCCTTCCAATTCGGTGCCATGTGGCCGAGAATTGAGGGCTCGCCTGTTGAGAAACCATACCTAAACGGCATCGGCTGGCGATATCAAACATGGTGTGGGCTGACGTTTACTTCCTCTGCCGTCGCAGCCGTGGATGGGCCACCCCAATGAATGCCAAGAATCAGATTCGAACCTGCCTTGCGATACCAGAAGCTCCCGGTTATGCGGCCGCCCGATTGCCCCTGCATGTAGGGCGTCTTTGGTGGGGGGGCGGGAAGGGTAAGCTTACTTTTCTGGTCCTCGATGTCAGCCTAGATAGCCTACCGGTATGTCTCCATTCAGGCTCAGATGTCGCGTAGGGAAGTTGAATACGGCCAGCTGACTCAAAGATGACACAGATCCCGACAATAGCCCCAAAAGGTCCGAAGGGGCTCTCAGCCTCTTCACTAAGTGGGCTCACGTTGACTACACCAATTCGAGAAAGCCACCTGGCAGTTCTCTTCGAACAAGATATAAAAGGAGATGACGGAGCAATCCCAGAAGACCAATTTGAACTACCAAACAGTTGATCATACCTTCATATTTTCTCACCACAACCCCAGATACACACACACACACACACACACACACACACACACACACACACACGAAATGACGGATCAAAAGACCCATCGCCCCAAGACGATGAAGGCCGTCTTCTGGGAAGGCAAGCCGTATGAGATGGTCACCAAGTCCGACGTCCCCATGCCGCGCCTCAGCGAGCCCGAGGACGCCGTCGTGCGCATCACTACCTCGGCTCTCTGCGGCACCGACCTGCACACCTACCACGGTATCCTTGGCAGTGCCGAGGTGCCGTACGCAGTCGGCCACGAGGCCGTGGGCATCATTGAGCAGGTTGGCGACGCCGTTGACAGCTTCCAAGTAGGCGACCGCGTCGTCGTCCTCGCGACAACCCAAGACGGCGTCCAGAGTCCTCACAACCAGATATTCCCCAACACAGCCAGCTACGGCCTGGGCAACGACTTTGGCCCTGGCCTGGGAGGCCTGCAAGGTATCGTGCTCCTTGAATCCTATCACTGCGTAAAGACATGCATGTTCTGACGACAGCTATCCAGCCGAATACGTCCGAGTTCCCCACGCAGACAGCTCCCTGCTCAAGATCCCCAAGAAGCTGCCCGACAGGGAGTGGCTCTTCCTCGGGGACATCTTCCCCACCGCGTGGGAAGCTCTCTCCTGGTCAGGCTTCGAGGCCGGCGACACCGTCGCCGTCTTCGGGGCGGGGCCCGTCGGCCTCCTCTGCGCCTACAGCGCCATCATCCGCGGTGCGAGCCTCGTCTACGTCGTCGACCATGTCCCTCAGCGCCTCGCCAAGGCCGCCAGCATCGGTGCAGTCCCCATCAACTTCACGAAGGGCGCCTCCGCCTCCGAGCAGATCTTGGCCCTGCAGCCCGGCGGCGTGAACCGCGCCGTCGACTGCTGCGGTCAAGAGTGTGTGAACGCGGAACTGAAGCCGCAGCAGGACTACATCATCCGTGAGGCGGTCAAGGTCACCTCGGTCGGCGGCGGTGTCGGCATTCCCGGATCGTACCTTGCGCAGGAGGCCAGCGCCGGCGCGCCGAATGCCGGGACCATGAAGCCGGAGCTCCTCTTCCCCGTCAGCGAG
This sequence comes from Colletotrichum sojae, assembly GCA_014235955.1. NCBI lineage: Eukaryota > Fungi > Ascomycota > Sordariomycetes > Glomerellales > Glomerellaceae > Colletotrichum > Colletotrichum sojae. Next base: position 23,060 of record WIGN01000149.1, on the reverse strand, counting down.
GCGTGCATCAAGTCGGTAACGGTCCGGTTCGGGCTCGTCGAGTTGCTGCCAAGTCTGGCCCCGCTCTTCAAGCTGATTGAGAACGGGCGCGCGAGACCAGGGTTCGTGGTCACGGGCGAGTACAGCCTGGACGACGCGCCCAAGGCGTGGAAGAGGTTCGACCAGCATCTCGAGATCAAGACTCTGCTGCGCGGCCGTGGCAAGGAGGGCAGAGAGGACTTTGTCTGGGATGCGGAGAAGGAGGGCAAGGAGGCTGAGACGGTGGCTGATCGCAGGTGAGTTTGATGGGCGACGCTGAAACTGCCAGACGCTGACTTTATCCCAGGGTTTCCGGCAGAGCAAAGAGAATGAGACTGCACTAGCAGCTGGGTGGGAGTATTTCTGTGGATTTTCCTTCTCCCTGTCACACTGTGTTACAATATCTAGAGTATTATCTTTCCCTCTCTCATAGATCTCAAGTCAAATACAATTACTACATGACGTTCATGTACACAAAGCCAGGAAGGCAAACAAAGAATTAAGTGCTGGTTGTTGTCAGGGTCTCGTATCTCCAAGGCCAAAACGCTTCTTGCGACTCGCTTACTCCTAGTAAATGGTTCACAAGAAGTGTTCTAGCATCAGACATTTTACGCGACCCTGACGGCAACTTGACAAAATTTCCAGAATTCCCCTCCGACGCCAGATAGCCTCAACCGAAGGCTGGCTTCTGGTCGGCGCCCTTGACGTCCCCCAGATACGCAACGCGGTCCTTGCAGTAGAACTCGACGGCCGGCTTCCCGTCCAGCCCAGCCTTGCCCTCGTCGAGGCCGCCGGCCTTGATGCACGTCACTTCCGGCATCAGCTCCAGCTCCGTGTACAGGCTGGAGCCGCAGGTGGGGCAGAAGAAGTGCTTGTTGATCTTGCCCGAGGCGCCCGTGACGTCGTAGAATTTAGGCTCGCCTGAGATGCGTGTCAGTTGCGGAGGTTCTTGCTGGGGGATGGGAGCAGAGGGGGGAGGTGGTTACCTTGGGTTACTTTGAATGAGGCGCGGGGGACGACTGCGTTTGATGTGAAGGCGGAACCGCTCCACTGGTTATTGTTAGCGGTGAAGTTGAGGAAGGTTGGATTGTGAGGTTTACCTTTTGGCAGTCGACGCAGTGGCAGAGGGCCGTTGTTTGGGGATCATCTGAGATTTTGTCAGTCATCTGTCTGGATGATGGGAGAATGTTTTGGACATACCACTCTCGTACTTTATCGCCTGGCACATGCAGCTTCCCTTGAGGACCATTTTGACGGCTGATTATCGAAATATCGGACTTGGAAATGCGGGATTGGTATAGGTCAAAAGGTCGATCTTCAAATGTCGATACTGATTGATGAAGACCGTTGACAGGAGGGGACGACCGACGTTCAAGTAGCCGTTTGAGTGTTTCGGCTAGCGCTGCAGCCGTGGGGGGGGGATGGGAAGAAGGAGCCATATTCCTTCTCTCTACGTATGCCGAGCTTTGAAAGATGAGATCCATCCCGCTTTTTTCCCCTCTGCGGGGTTTGATTGCGACGGCGGCCGACCTAAGAGCTTGGACCTCTCGCCTCCTCTCAACTCCACGTTCGTCCGGGATCCAGGAAGGATTCTGCGAATCACATCACACGGACTGATATCTGCTTACATGAGGATTTTTTTCGTGAAGGGCGTATATGACAACCAGCCTCGGTACGGGATTTGAGAGAGGAAAATGGGCGACTGTATTTCTAATCACTTTTTCCTCTGCTGAGTTATGCGAGTGGGGTGAGGAGGATTTGTGGAAGATGGATCGGCTCCGCTGCTCCGGCGCCCTGCGGAATGCAGATGTCCGCAGTTTTTGACTCCCCCACTTAGGTGTCCGATCCACGAGCGTGGGCTTTGGTTTGGGATCACGTGTTGACTTGAGAGAAGCGCCCAAAGAACGGAACAGCAAGATTTTCTCTTTTCTTGGGCTGGAGGGATCGGGATGGAAAGGGTTTCGAGGCTATCGATGCTGCGAGCAGCATCTCTGCAGACGGACATCTACAGGAAGTGACCGCCTCCGTAAGTATCTGCTATTTGATTGACAGATCTCTCTGCCTCGAAATATAGTCAACCGGATTGGAAGAGACAAGGTGCAAAGCTGCATGGAAGCTCGAAATGCTCCTGCTGTCGGAATATCCCCACCTGTGATTCTAACACCTGCATTTGGAAGGAGAGAGGCTATTCTTGACGACTTGAAGTACCCAGGTTGGTGGCCTATTTCCAAGAGTCAAGTTGTCCAGATCTTGTGTCACTTGACTCGCAAGCCCAACGCTGACTCTGCTGTTTTGTATTGTTCGGACTTCAGGAAATTGTTAGGCCCTTTGGAGTCGCAACACAGTACTGACAAAGGCGCTGAAGGAAATCAGTGTAGGGCAACAATGAACAGCCCAGACATGGGGCCTCGGGTAACTCCAGGTTTAATATCTCATTGAGAAGGATCAATCTGATCTTGTGTTTCTAGTTTCTGAATTTGAGATGCTCTGCTTAGGTGTTGTTCCCTAGTCTAAGTGGTTAGTATTAATAGTTACTACTATTCCTGTTATTTTCATCACCTAGGTATCCGCCTCTGTCGTTACTGTCCATGACTATTTCTATTGTCCGTCACTGTCCCTCTGTGGCATATACCTACTAGCTGGGACGACTGTACAGGGCGTCTCTTCGTCTTTCTAGGCAGGCTATTGTTTTTACTTCTCTCTGAGTAAACGCAGAAAGTACAAGGTACAAAACTTAAGTGAGGTGGAAAAATCCGCACCTGAGGTCTAGGTCGCTCCTGCTCTTTCCTGCACCTTGCTCTCTACCTTTCCACCCTAGGTAGGTGCTGAACCTCGCACCTTCCTTTCTTCCAATCTCCCCATTTATCTTATTCCTCCCGCTCTATCGACCTCTGTGGTCAATCTATCCCCTCCCAACTTCACTTTTCTCTTCTTTTCCCTTTCTCCAGCACCTCCCTCTTCCTACCATCCGCGTCTACAATCAAGATGGATTTCAACGCCCAGCAGGTGCAGCATAGGTTCGCCAGGTTGCAAACTCTGCTGAATGAGTTCTCCGATTGCCACGTGTGAGGCTGTGAGCAGTACAGTGTACAAGCTTGACTGTCGGGCTCGAGCTGCAGCGTTACCGTCAACGCAATCAAGTCAACTTCGAACCCCAACTTGCTTATTTGACATGCCTCCTCCTTTCAGCTTAGTTATTTGCCTGTTGACCAACTTTGATCAATCAAATACGTGAAGCTTCACGTGATCAAACTACCCGATTAGGGAAGCTATGAGGCTATACAGAACGACTTCACGATACAACTAATAGGCCCATGTCCCCCTTTCCGCACCGGAGAGTCCCCGTCTTCAACCAATTCTTCGTCAGTTATAGCTTCTCAATCATACCCGGCTTTAAGCGTAGTCTTTGTGAGGTTAGGGTCAATTTAGCGGAGGAGAAGGCCCTCTCGCAGTCGGCCGCCATGGCAGGGATCGCGAAGACGTCGAGTGCGAATTGACTAAGCTGAGGATGCGTCTCTCGATGCTCCATCCACCACTTCACAGGGTCAGGAGGGGTTGAAGAGTTGGCGAGACTTCTACGAGGAAGACCCCATGGTCCTTGATCCAGCTTGACCTTCCTCGACTGCGCTTCCGAGATAGCTGCTCCTCGACAACGTATCTCTTACTCCTCCACGTAATCAGAGGAAGGTTATAGATGGAGGTATTCGAAGGAAGTGTCGCGGCGAGGCTGGCGGTTACTTGAGGGCCGACCCGCGTGGGGGATGTCATCTGTAGGAACACATTGGGTCGAGGGGTTGGCGATGAAGAAGGTGAGTAAGACATCTGCCAATACTCTCATCAGTCACTATACCCTACGTGGGTGAGGTCTATACCTTTAGGATTAAAGAGGTATACAATAGAGGTGTGAGGAGTCAGTTGGGTAAGCGGAGGCATACGCTTTTGGCTGTTGGCATGAAGAGGAATCCAACCACCTAGGGAAATATCATGGGGTTTATATACATAGTTAAGAGAAAAGATCTCAATCAGTAAATTCACCGCGAGGGCTTTACTAGAACAGGAAATTTCGAACAGGTGCCCTTGCGTGAAGGTGGAAAAGGAGGGCCGATGCCGCCTTTCGTTTCCTGGCGCTTCCCCGAGAGCTTCAGGATCAAATCGTCAGCTATCTGACGCGAAAAGCTTTGATCGCAATCTCAAGCACCTGCCGTGGCCTGCGGGCCAAGCTCGAGCCGGCTGTATTTCAGTTCAGTTCGCGTCCACGCAGAGAACAGAGACATATTTCTCAAGAGACTTTCGGGTCTCTACAGAAATGGCCGACGCTTGATCCGTTTCACAAGGTTTGTTACATTCTGTTACCTCAAGATATATTCTAACGACGTGTCAGGTCCCTTGGCATCCACCTGCCAGGTCTCGATGCGTTTGCCGGTCCAAATGATCCACTTGAAACGACTGGTCCGTATCTGATGAAAGCTCTCAAGACCATTCAACGCGTCCTATGCGAGTCACAGTGTGGCCTAGAGTACTTGGAGCTTGAATATGAGGGTTCGTGGTTCTCTCCATTCGAATTGAGCGAGGTCTTTAGCTGGCCGGAGTTAGCGCTGCAGCAACTGCATACGCTTCGTCTTAGCATGATCGAGGGCTTTGAAAACGAAAATTCTCTCGCAAAAGCCCTTTGAGGCCTCGCCAAACCTGCATTCGGTACAGATATACAGATCTCACAGTCCTGACCAGCAGCGGTTCTTGGAAGTGCCTGCGCATTTGCACTTGACATCTTTGTTCATGGGCCACGTCGGTTCAACGCACGAGCATTCCGACGTCCTCAACGTTCTCAATTCCTTCCCAAGATTGCAGAATCTAGCCCTGTTGGGAAATTTCCCTCTCGAGTCTCCGCAGGCTGGGGAATTGGGTCACTTCGATCATGCCTTTGAGGTATGTTTGCCATTTCGAGGAAGAGCAGTCGGTTTCTGACCACTTATAGGTTATTACAGAAAAGGGCAAACATCTGAGACGTCTTTCTCTGCCGATAAGCGATGAAAGCTACGAAGAAATGCAGCCGCTGGATGAGTCGTGGTATCGCAGGGTCAGAGAGTTCCTTTCCGCCTTGCCAATGCTTGACCTCGTGCAATTCCCATGTTACGATTACGGCAGCACGGTTTTCGCAGCGAGGAGAACCAACGGGGCTGTTCTGGAACTTGACGACCTCCCTGAGGGTGAGGAATATGACGTCGGGCTTGAAATTGAGGAACTCCGCGCCGCAGACGCGTTTAAATCGTGGCCTTGCGGGCTTCGTGGGCTCACAGCAGACTTCGACAGACCCCGCCGCCAAGGTCCTGCTCAGTATTAGCCAGGAACGTTCTTCTTCGACGGCAAAGAGAGGGCAGTCATCTTCAGGAGGAACAGGAAGACCGAGGGACTATGATACTGGAAAGGATTTGGTCTTGGTTTGTCAGGCATCTAGAGGTCTCAGACAAGGGCATCATGGCCGATCTACCACAGACGTCGAATCAAATTGGTGAACTCTGATTCCACAACCCGGGACTTGTGCATCTCACATAGCCTCTAATCATGCTATCCCGCTGGTTTCCGTCCTCGTTGATATCGTGCGCCCCCGTCGCCGCCATCCAGCCTCATTGCCGTTGTCCGCCCTCGTCGTCGCTGTCCGCCCTTGTCACTGCCCTCTTCACTTCCGTCCTGTTATTGCCCTGAATTTTGAGTCTGATACGGTTCCCTCATCATCATCATCATCATCAGCGCCTGGCAATTTTAAAGATGCAGCGTAGAAAGGTAAGTATTAGTCTCTTCCTACAAGAGCATAGCTCTTTCTCGTTGCTGAACTCAACCACGCTGAATGACAAATTTCTCCAGGACGATCAACCGTCCCCTTTTTTACCCTCTCCTTTGACCTCGATATATCGAAGGATCAAAAGGATGATGCAACGCGGGACAGAAAATGAACGTCCCGAAATGCTACCTGCGCGCTGTCGTGGTCCGATGCAACACGACGGGATATCTTGGTCCAACACTATTTTAGGCCAGCCGTGGTATCACTGGCGACGTAAGGTCCGCAGAAGAATCCAGTTCGCCGGGTCAGACCGACGTGTTCCATCAGCACCAGCACTGCGTGTAAGCACAGCCGCCCCCGATCGGCACGGCTCCTACGTGTGCTACCGACCTATTTGTCATGGCTGAGCACGGCAAGTCTCCGTCGGGCAGGCCAGCGGCTCTCGTATTTCGAGGAAAAGAGAACGAAGAGGGGAAACAAAGAACGGAGATGGCTGGAGCTGCGAGACAAGAGCGTTGTTGGTGCAGAGAGCTGTTGGTGCGGGCGGGCGGGCACGAGCCGGGATGGGCCTGGCTGCGCGTCACATCACGCCGGCCGGGTCCTGGGCCGGGACGGGCGGGACACCCGGGCAAGGGCAAGGGGGCAGGGGGCGGTTCCCTTGGAGATGTTTGTTTGCTTTGCTGCAGCGAGCGGGCGCGCGGACGATGCGAAGGGAGATGCCCGGGGGCGAGTGAGGGGCGGTTTGCACGCATATCGATTGTTTGCTCTGCCTCCCCTACGATCAATCAGCAATCATCAAGCAGACGCTCGTGTTGGTGATGGTCCAAGGTGAGGCGCGTCCTTGGCGGTTGGTGACGGGAAACCGTGCGCTGCGTCTTGTATCTGCATCTCGCGCCATCTCCCTGGAGGTCACGCATGAAATATTGAGCGACCGTACGATCAGGAGTGCGTTTGCTCGGGCGACATTGGTAGACTTGGACGGGCGGAAATCTACCAGGGCCAGGGACCGGACGAGATTCATCACATCTCGAGACGATCCTATTGGCGGCTGGGAGTTCTGGGCAGCGGGGTCGACATCTTGGTTCTTTTCGCCTGTTTGGGACGGGCATGCAATGCTGGGCTTCCCGATCAGGACGGGATGGGAGAGTGCCTCCACTTGTTGGCGCACGAGCGCATCGTCTTGGTGCTTGGTGCGCGCTTAACGACGCTCGTCATGTCATGGACGGGAGAGTTGTCGGTGTCCGGCCGGCATCTTGATCTCGAGCCCAATGGCGAGGTGGCGGTTGCTCTCTGGGCAGAGAGGAGTTGACCCTTGACGCCGCAAACGCCCGCGATGCCACCGCCCACTGGCGTTCGGTGCGTGACCTTGAGGGTGGGGTTGAGAGGTGATGTTCTTGCTAGTCGTCTCCAGTCGATCCATGATGTCGGGCTCGTATGGCGCATAACGATGTGGGGTGTCTCGGAGGCCAACAATGTCCGTCTTGAGAGTTCTCAGACAACACGTTGTTGTACCAAGCTTTAGTCGCCATCCAAGTCAACTCGAAGGGGATATTGACTCAGGGCCACGATTGGCAAGCTGAAGGGTCGACGCTATCAGGTGGCTTCGGCGATTAGCCATTGTCAAGACCATGGGGCAACAACTCTATTTGCATGCCGTTGAGCTCACGACACTCGAGGAAGCAGCGTATCTCTCTCCATATGCACAAAACATCCTACGGAAAACGGAAAGGTCGAAGAAAGGTTCCAACGGCTCCTATACGGGTCGCCTCTCCGGCCGGGTGGAGGCCAGACATGCAGTGCAGAAGGCAGGTACCGACCAGTGGGAGAATTGGGTAGAAATCTGCCAGTGCAGCAAATCAGATGGCGAAAGAGGCGAGGATGCAGTGATGAAGAGACGACATGGAAGATGTCAAGATGGAGTACTCCGTAGAGGACGAAATACTTTCCTACCTCAGATATTCGTAAGGCACCTAGGTACCCAAGTATCTAAGTATCTACGTGGTAGAGGTTAATACGGTGTGGCGAGGTGTGCATCTCCCTAAGGTGACGGGAGCTTGAGCCGGGAACAGTGAAGCTTCAGTGGCAGAGACACCTGGACCAGCGCGGACGCACAGACAAGCATGGCGGGGGTTCCACTCCAGCGGTTGTGACCAATCATGAGCCCAAAATTGCCGCCCGTCAACCTGCAGGGAAGGAGGGAAGGGCGGGGAGGTAACCCCCAACTGGAGCTCTTTCCCATGTCGATGTGCGAATCACATCTCGCAGCTGCCCTTTTCCCGCCTCTCTGTTCCCCATCCTCCTTCCACAAGTGTCTCTTCCCTGCTCGTCGGGTTTGTCGACTGCATATCGTCCATCATCACACTCCCATCCTCCCGCTACGATTCGACACCGTCCAAGGAAATCGCCCGCCCCCAATATGCAGCTTTCCACCGTGTGTGCCGGGGAGTGCAGTTTCTGCAGGGCCTCACCTTGCAGCTCCTTGCTGGCCGGTGCCAGCTGTTGGTCAATTCCCTTGCGACGTTCTCCATCGGCGGTCAACCTGGATGGCCCGGCTGCTCTTCGACACGATGCCCACGTTTTCCTCCATCGCCGCCGGCCCACGGGAATGACCCGGTGGTTCGTGTCATCTTCTTCGGATGCCTCAGTCGACTAACCAGATTCCAGAACAGCGCAACACCACAAAGCACGCATGCGGTCATGAGCACTGTTAGACCACGGTCAGCCGTTGGCATCGCCCCCCGATCGCCGGCTCCGGAAGCACAAAAGACCTTGGCGGTCGTTTTTTCTTCGACCTCTGCCTCTGCTTTCTGTTATCCGGCTGCCTAGAGCGAACACGCTGGCACAGGGACATCGCTGCCCAGAAGAGGGAGCTATCGCCGGGAACAAGCGCAACGTCGAGGGCGACAGGCGACAGGCGCCATCAGCATCAGCGGAAATCTTATCTCTGGCCGATCACACCTCCCGCCCGTCGTGCCAGAACCAACACGCACCTCTCCCGTCTTGAGACACCCCGGCCCAAGCATCTTCAATAGTTTTTCTCTGCCGAGGACACACGGCCGTACGGTGTACCTCGACCAGCCCGCCCACCTCGAGACTGAGAGCTTGCAGCTTGCAGCTGTTCACCTCTAGCGCCCACGCCCGGCCTGCATTGTGTGACATCCAGCGGCGGGGAACGGCCAGAATCGCGACCAGCCAATATTAAAGACCGGTCAGCCGCTGGGCCTGGTCCCATTCACATTTCACCAACCGAACCAAACAAGTCCTCGATCCCTCTTCTGGCCGTTGATTGAACGACCTCCTCCCGGCCGCATCATCTTGGCCCCTCCACATGGCAATTTCGCCGCCTTATCACCCATCATATACACCACAAATGCCACCACCCTCTGATTAGTCCGCAATTCTCGCCCGCGACTTGTCCTGTCAGCAACGTGACGGAACTGTCGACGTTTGTGCTCGTCACGCCGCCCACCCGTCGACATCAAGCCACTAGCCCCTCTCCACCTCGGAGCGTCTCCGATCTCACATCCATATATCCCCTGTGCGCGCCCAAGCCTACGGATCCGCTTCTGCCTTCCGAGTTTCCCGCCCCGTCTGTCGTTTCACTGCTCCAGCCGCTGCTCCTTGCTTCGACTTGGGGGATCTGGTATTCCTCGGTCAACAGTCCCGCTTTGCTTGCCAGCTTCATTGTCGATACTTGAACAACGACCGCGACGACCTATGGGCTCGAGAATCGCATAGATCAACACCCGCCCGAGCGCTTTGCGCAGCAGCTCTGACGACGACGTCGACTTCGCCAGCCCCCACGATACACCAGCGGCGCACGTCGATGAGACAACCAATTGCTCTGCGCATAACTGCCTTTCCGTGTTGCTTCTTGCGGGCTTCACTTGTTCGACATCATGGCGTCTCACATCCGGGGAATCGCAGACGCCGCCGCCCGCGGGGCAACGAACCTCGCAAAGCGCATTGCTATCCCTCTTAAGCCCGACAGCCCGCCAGGACTCGTCGAGGCCCTCACAGTAGACCCTTGGGAGAAGTCGGGCAAGTATGGATTGGGATGGACGTACTTCGCTTTGGCTCTCACGGGAGTGGTCCTTTTCATGCGGTTCTGGCATTTTTGGCAAGACAAGATCCGCCAAGCAATCTACAAGAACGAAGTGGAGGAGCATTACGCGAACCTCTACAACACCGACCCCGAATACGCGCACGCACTGCGAACCGGACAGACACAGCAGTTCTTCCCCGACGCAGACGGATTGGGAGAGAAGCAGTTCAAGCCGAAACACCATTTCTCCTCGGTCAACTTTGTCAACGACACACTGGCGCTCTTCCGTTGGGTCTTTTACCGACCGATCCCCGACTTTGTCTGGGGCAGCCACCGATTCACCTTTTCTTCCCTGGCCGTGCTGACTTGCGGCTTCATTGCCCTGGCGTTCGTAACGCTTTACTGCTTCCTCCAACAACCACTCTACTGGCAGAGCATCCAGTTCGGCTCGCCGCCTGTCGCCATTCGTTCTGGTATGATTGCCGTCGCCCTGACGCCCTGGATTATCGTGACGAGCATGAAGGCAAACGTCATGTCGATGCTCATTGGCATTGGTCCTGAGCGTCTCAATGTCTTCCACCGATGGGCGGGCTACCTCTGCCTCTTCCTCTCGCTCATCCACACCATCCCTTTCTACATCCAGCCTGTCTGGGACGACGGTGGCATGGACGTCTTCTCGCGACTCTTTGACGGTGGAAGCGGCGTCATCTACGGCACAGGCATTGCTTGCCTCGTCCCCTTGGTTTGGCTGTGCGTGGCATCCCTGCCCTTTATCCGACGCATCGCCTACGAAGTCTTTGTCATGCTCCATGTCCCGGTGGGCATGGTTTACGTTGGGCTTTTGTTCTGGCACACCAAGAACTATCTTGCGTCGTGGGACTATCTGTGGGCGACCATCGCCATTTGGGTCGCCTGCTATTTCATTCGGCTGTTCAACCTCAACTGGACAAGGCCATGGAGGCTGAGCTTCATGGTCGGGGACGAAGCCGCCATCTCTCTACTCGCCGAGAACGCCATCAAGATCACCATCCCCACACAGATGCGGTGGAAGCCCGGCCAGTACGTCTATCTGCGTATGCCCGGCATCTCGTTCTTCGACAACCACCCTTTCACCATTGCATCTCTCTGCAGCGAGGACTTTCCCTCCGAATACGGGGAACAATACCGCGACTGCATGTTGGTTTTCAAACCATACGGCGGCTTTACTCGCAAGGTTCTCGACATGGCGATCGAGAAGGGCCCCTTCCATACCTACAGAGCTTTTCTGGATGGGCCCTACGGGGGCATGCGGCGAGACCTCGCTGCCTTCGACACCTGCATCCTTATCGCGGGTGGCAGTGGCATCACTGCGCTCATGTCTCAATTACTCAACCTAATCAAGCGGATGCGTGACGGCAAGGCCATCACGAAGAAGGTGGTTGTCGTCTGGGCTCTCAAGCGACTCGAGGCAATGGACTGGTTCCGCGAGGAGCTGCGCATTTGCCGCGAATCTGCGCCTCCTGAGAGTGTCACCTGCAAGTTCTTCGTCACGTCGGCGGTCCGCAACCGCGGTATGATGATGGCAAGCGGTGACCGGACAGCGCCGCGGGCCCTGAGCCACCTCTTCCACGACAAGCTGGACGGCTTTGTGGCCGGCATCGCGTCGAAGCGCAACTCGGCCCTCATTCAGTCCGTCGCACAAGGTGACCCCCAGCGCGAGCAGGAGCTGCGTGCCGAGCAGGAGGATAGAATCACGGCGCTTCCACAGCAGAAGTATCTGCAGCCTCACCAATACCCTCCTCCGCCTCCGGGCCCACCGCCGTCAAACCGCTTCACTCCTCAAGAAGAGTCGCTTCGCAGACTCGAGGGTCGCGACTATGACGAGTACGAGCCCGATGTGAAGAAATCAGCCGACTTCCACTTCCCTCCCATCAACACCAAGGGCGACCAACCGCACTTCAACTATGCTCCGCCTTCACCCCGAAGACTGCCCGACTCGAGTCCGGAAGACTCGGAAGGAGTTATTCGACCACCGGAGCTCGCCCATCTGAGAACTACCAACCTCTCTTCCTCAAACCAACCTCGCCCGACAAGTACCTTCGGCCCGCCGTCGGGCTTCGACTTTGGCTTCCCCGAAACGCCAACCGAGTTTCAGAAGAGCTTGATGCGCTTTGCGTTCCCGGTGCCGCACCAGATCGACGGCGGTTGGAGTGTCGAGTACGGCCGCCCAGACCTCGGCTACATGTTGAAGGAATGGGCGACAGGCGGCGCGGACGGTCGAGGCATTCTCGGCAGGCGGACCGCCGTGTTCGTGTGCGGCCCGCCGGCGATGAGGGTGGGTGTCGCAAACACCGTCGCGCGGCTGCAGGCGGCGATTTGGGGCGACGACATGCTCGAGGAGATTTACCTGCACACTGAGAACTATGCCCTATGAGGCTGCCTAGCATGGCTGGGCTGTATTCATACTGATTGATGACGACCTGGAGGGAAAATATCTGGCGTTCGATACCACGGGGGATGATTATACCTAATAGCGAGATATCCGCTGCATATGACACATTAATTCATGAAATGACCACCTTCTTGCCCGTATTGCGGCGTTCCATTGTGTTTTGCTTTCTCCTGTTCTTGAGTGCTGCAGCGCGACAAGAGTTTCTCTGGGTTGGGCTTGACCAATCACATTACACCGACGCAGTGTAGGCACCTGTGTCGGGTGCGTAATTAGTGCGCGTTTTCGGTCGCTCCAGGGGACTCACCAACCAGAAGGCGCTAAAAAAAAAAAAAAAACCTAGGGCACAGCACATGGAACACAATGGGAAGGAGCGACAACGAGCGACTTCCTCAACGGCGCTCTGGTTTCCGAGCAACTTCACCTCTCTCATCGCACAATTCCACTACAGTTCGGAAAATAATTATTTTGAACTCTTTTCAGAGAACATAAGAAGGGCTCTTTATCCAAGCGCCATCGCGGAAATCGCGCCGACTAATGCAAATCATCCCTTCTACCGAGAACCCCAAGACTTGCATCATTACGCATCATCATCATCATCATCATCATCATCGTAACCCCCCCCCCCCACCCTACCCCCCCCTGAATATCCTGTCAGCTCATGTAGACGATCTAACTCGCCTAAACAGATGGACGATAACATTCCATCCGATCCATCGGTACCGGTGGCCGTGCCCGTGCTCACCGCGGGCTCCCCCGCGAAGCTGCGTCACTGGAAGCTCCGCCTCGCCGCCCTCCTCGACGAGAAGAACCTCCTCAAACACGTCCAAGCCGACGTCCCTCAGCCCGAGGCCTAGAACTCCCCGGCCGAAGGACCGCAGCGCACCGAGAAAGCTCAAGCGTACGAGATTGTGCTAAGATCCATCGACGAGAGCGTCATCGCAAAGATTGAGGCGGGAGGATGGGATGCTTCGCTTCACTGTCCTCTGGACCTCGTGACGCGGGTCATCGCTGCGTGCGATGCGAAGTGCACTCTGCTCGCGGTGCCGGCGGAAATTAAGAACGAGATTCCTGCGCGGCTTGCCGCGACTGATGTCAAGGCCTTGTCGGGTACTTGCTCTTACTGGAGGGATGTGCTTACCCCGAGGATGTTTCGGGGTGTTCGCGTGGTTGGACATCCTGAGCAGCTTTGTGACCAGCTCGAGCTTCTCCTTGAGAATGAGAACATCATCAGATCGATGAGGTTCGTCCCATTTGACCTTGTTTGGAGATGGTTGTTAACGATCGGATAGATCCTTTGCCCTGGTCGTCACCTGTCCCGAAAAGACGGCCGACTCGACCTGCGGCGTTCACGTCAAGACGGAGGCTCAGTACCGCACCGCAACCCTAACCAGCCAGGTCCTGCACCGCGCCCAGGGAAACGTCGAGTCCTTCACGCTGGACATGGGCGCCAGCGACTGCCTCGAGGTGCCCATGCTCAAGACGTTCCTCGACGCGATGCGCGCCTCCCACCAACACCACCTTTCTCTAACAAGCCTCCGCACGCTTCACTTGAAGCTGACGCCCACGACGCGCTCTGAGAACAGGATCGCGCTGTACCGCGCTTTCCTCGACGTCGCGCCGGTCTTGGATAACGTTTTTTTGTGGGATAGGGTGACGCCGCGCAGGTACTCTGCGAGGACGAGGCGGGTGGTGAGGACACGGGAGAGGGAGGTCGACGCTGCGTACTCGGCGAGGGTGGAGAATGCGCTGCCCAAGACGTGGAAGATCTGGGTTAGCACGACGGCGCCGATGGCGCAGTTTTTGAACTTGAAGCCTGCTAGCTTTGACTGGCACGCTAGGTAGGGGTAGGTCTTTGGAAGAAGGGCCAAGTCGTGATTTGAGGAAAGCTGACACTCGCGGTTGCAGATGAAGACGGTCCTGGTACTAGAACGGCCACGAGGATTGTTGCGATAGAACTCATAGAGGGCGCCTGGATATGAGGTTTTTGGAGCTCTTCTAGAATGTCTATTGGAGACGATAGATGGCGAAGGGCAAGCATGGCCGTATAGAGACGCAGGATAATTGCGGCGCGGAAGACTTCGGCTTGGGGATTGGAACTCGGGCCTGGATAGAGAAAGGCACAATCTTTTGCCGTGCGAACAAGGACACTGTTTTTCCCACTTGTTGATTGTCCCCTGTCTTTGTGGAGTCCTGCTGCTCAAGACTACCGCGAACATGGGACGAAGCAGAAGGGAGTAAATACAACAGCTTTTTTCGTCACAGCTTACGTTGTTCCCGTCTCACGTCTCCTACAGAGTGAATGCCTCATCCATAAGTCTCTCGTAAAGCCTATCCTCACCCACCGCTCCGCCGTCGCCGCGGGCCATGCACTGAAACCTCTCCAACGCGCGGGAGCGGGCGACGTATCCCATTCTGAAAGTGTCTCTGGCATCGGAAGAAGAGTCCGCGACGGCCTGCCCGGTCCGTCTCGCCACCTTGATCAGTCCCCAGCCGCCGCCGCGGTGGTCGTACTCCACGCCCTGCAGGAGGACGAGCCGGGGCATGGCGGCGAAGTATTCCCGGGCCATGGGTTCCGCGAACGTCCCGTAGAAGCACGGGATCGCGAGCTGCTTTAGTTTGGGGCACTGTTGCTGTATCGTCTGTTCGGGAAGGCAGAGGCGAGTTAGCTTTTTGTCTGGAATTTCAAACACCCCGCTCGAGAGGGTTGTGTGTGTGTGTGTGAAACTCGGCCTTTGTTCTTTTCTTTTCTTTTCTTTTTTCCCCCTTTCCCAAAGCGCCGAGGGACGATTGGGCGTTGAAACGTACCTTTTGGACGCCCATGTCGTCAAATTCTACGTGCGTGTTGAGCATGAGGCTCTCCAGGTTGGAGAAGCGCCCCACGATCCTGCAGATGGATCGTAGATGGATGCCGACTCTCATGCTCTTCTTGACGACGAGATGCCTCACCGAGGAGTAGGCCTCCCCGGCGCTCATCGCCACCGCCTCGGCCATGTGCGTAGACAAGCCTGAAGCGTGTCGAGCCCCCCGCGGTCGAAGCTGCAGAACGAGGTCTGTAGGTGCAGCGCCCGGAGGCCTGTCGAAGCGCAGCGGCGGGTTCGGGGAGCCTTGCACAGGAGCTCGTCGCGAGCGGCAGGGGGTCGTATAAGAAGCTGTCCGCGGCGAGGCTCTCGGCGCCCTCATCCAAGCTAGTGTCGATCTAGAGCTCCTGGAGGGTCGGCTGGCACCTGCGGAGGACGGCGCTGAGGAGCTCCGCCATCCGGGTTTTGGGGCCCTTTCTTTGCCTTGTACGGCGCGAGGGCGTTTTCCGGTGACGCAGAAGTTGAACGACCTGTCGAGAGAGTTTTGTGAGCTTTTTCGGGCGGCCTGGCCCCAGCATCTCTTCTTTTGTCTTTGCTTGCTCCTGCTCACCTTATGGAACTTAATATCGGCGTGGTCTTGTCCGTCTGCGAGATGTTGGCGCTGTCGGTACGTCCTGGAGAATATCTTGGATTCCGTCGCGCGGTCTCTCGTGATGAGTCCCTTTCCCACATCCGGAGAGCTGCCTAGCTCGACGCGCCGGAAGATCACGGGGACGAGGACTTAGCGCCAGACGTGGCAGGTTCCCGAGAGCGCCTTGGCGGCTGCCAGGGAAAGACGGCGCGAGACGGAGTCCTTCAGCTCATACGGAAGGTCGAGAAGCTGGGGCGGGTTTGTTTTCCTTGGTCGTCTGGACGAGCTCGGGGCCGTCTGAGACCGGGTCACCATCTGCAAACAAAGAAATTATCAGCGTTTAATTGTGTTGCTCAAACGAGAGAAGGGAAGAATCGGGGTCTTTCTGCCTACTTTCCTTGGATGTCTCCATGGACTTCATGAGAGACGGGTGCGTTGGTATTTGGTTCGGGCGGGTGGGCCATGTTCTTCAACGCGTCCGCGGACTGTGGCATATTCGACTTGTTAGCGACCGCCCCTTTTCAGGCTGGTCTCCGTGGTTGCCACGCTTTCAAAGCTGCTTGGCTGTCGTCGACTGGTTCTGGTGACAGCGCGACCTGTAAACGTCCGACCTATTGGAAACGTGCGTGGAAAGGCAGGAAGGAAGGGCCCTTTCGCACACAGGTAAGTTCAGTTGCCGTAGGACTTTTGTTAGCATTAAGGGAACACCTACTCCAGCAATATCAAGCGTACGAAGAAATGGTAATAAGCTTTTGGGCAGAAAAAGAGTATTAAAAACGCCACCGTCCGTTATCGCCATCCGCCGCCCATCATAATGTCGTAAAGCCTCGGTCCTTTCCACTCTTTCAACGCAGCGCACTGTTCGGCTCATGAGTTATTTTATATCTGGGCGTATTTTGTGTCTACCTGAGAAGACTTCGGAACGAACAGGTAAAGCAGATTAGCTAGGTGAATTGGCTGCCTTGTCAGTGCGCTATCGTAACCATGAGCGTCATAGTTGTTTCTCAAAGATATCAAATAGAGCCCGCCTATTTTGACTACCTAGGTTCTGGTGCTATTTTGACTGGGCGTCCTGTAAATATATCTCCTACAACACGATATAACTACTCATTTAAGAATACTAAAACGACAGCGATAGGCAACAGTGATGGTAACGGGCAACAGCGACAGCGATGACGACGGGCAACAGTGACGGCGACAGTGACGGCCGCATCAATTACCTAGATCAAATGAGATACCCAGTCAAAATAGCACCGGCACCCAGTCAAAATAGGCGGGCTCATCAAATAAAGTCCTCCACATACATCTCTAGATTCTCGCCTCCTTCCCACTTTTTCCGAGTGACTACATGTAACGTCAGTCATATCTTTCGTACCGTCTGTCCAACTCGGCCCTCCTGCGGCCGTACTGGGTTCGGAATCTCTTCGACGAGTGCGAAGCTTCAACCCGTCCCAGCACGAAGTCTCTGCCCGAAGCGCCACCCAAGGTCTCTTCGGTTTGCCTTCTTGCCATGGGAACCCATTGGGAGTTTTCCAAACGGTTTTTGATACCCTGCAGGAGCACAAGCTGGGGCGCGGCCTCGAAGAAACGACCGGCCAGGTCTTCCAGTTGCGGTCCACGCCAGCAATGGATCGCCAGTTGGGACAGTGAGGGGGAGCAGTGCTTTCGCATGACCTGCAGCGGAGCCGTCAGCTGTTTGGGCCGCCCGCAATGTCCCGGCAAGCCTGGTGCGGCGCACGACGTACCTTTACGACTCTTTACCCGCGAGGATCGTCGCGAGGATTCATGTAACAGAACTCAGGCACGATGAAGCGGAACTTCCTGTTCAAGTTGCAACTTTCGGGCCCGTTTTTCTGGGCCGGGCTGGGCGTGAGGGGGAATGGCGAGGCGGCGTCTTCATTCCCACGTCTTTTTCTCGCTCACCTCATGGAGTCCAGGATCGGCTTGGTGTTGATCTCCCCAAGGCCTTCGAGGATTCGTGGTATTTCGTCGAACCAGACTTCGACGTCGACGCATTTGAAGATTCTGGGAACAAGACGCTCTCACCAGAGCCGGCAGGTGCCCGAAAGGGCCTTTGCGTCTGCCATTGCAAGACCACTCGCGACAAGATCCCTCAATTCGGGAGGGAGGTCCTTGAACTTGTGGAACACTGCCTCGGTCGCGCTGGTCCCAGGATCGTCGCCGTCCGAGCCATCTGCATCAGCGTTTGATCGATTCGCCGGAACGGGAGAGGAGGGCGAGGAAGGGGCTTGCTTGCCCTGGGTGTCTTCATCGGCTTCATTGGAGGCTGATACGTGGACCTTCTGCTCGAACTCGCGGGCCAGGTCGTACCCTTCGTCCGGAGACTGTGCCATCTTTGCGTGGGCAGCTTGGGTGACTTGGGGGTGGTAAGGTGGTGAGAAGTGCTTGATTTGTTTTTTTGGTGGTGAGGGGGCGACCCTGGTCGGGCAAGTGCAAATGTACCTGGTTGTCCAGGTACCGACGTTAAGGTAGGTACCTGACATTAGCAGCAATGGCTACCAGAATAACATCAATAAGACGTTCTTGAAAAACTGACAGTCGCAAATTGCATTAGGGAGCTATTGTTTCACATCCCCTCTAGCTATTCTAACCTACCTACTACTATTTACTTTCAGTAACTAACTATACTATCAATTGTTACTATCGTCCGTCATCGTCGTCGTCGTCCGTTATCGTCGTCCTTACTGCTGCTTGTGGGATGTGGGATATTCAGCTTAGGGGGTGTGAAATAATAGTCACCTTGCATTATTAGTTAGTGAAGATGCTCATTATAGTAATCGTGCCACCCTACGGGTCTATCGCGGACGGCCCTGGGCTGGAACCTCGCCAACGCGTCAGAATGCTCAACGTGTCCCATTCTAAAAGCGCACTTGCCATCTTCTTTTCGTCTTGCCATGGGAACGCGACTTCGAATGTAGGCATCGGTGTTGAGCACCTCTAAAACCAACAACAGGGGCATGGTATCAAAGCAAAGGCGGGCTAGGGACTCTAGTTCGGCCAAGTCTAAGTCCTGAACCGCGAACTGCTTGAGTGAGGGGCAGTGCTCCTGGATGGTCTGCGGCAGAGGTGTCAGCTGTATGGGTTCCACGCCGGTGTGCTTTCCAACTCCAGGACGACCACGTAACGTACCCTATAGACGCCTTCCTTGCTAGACCTATCGGCAATTATTCGATCGTTTAGCATGAGGCTCTCCAAGCCGGCAAATCGTCCTACTATGGCTTCGATGTCTCTAGGGGTGAAACCCCTAGAGTGGACCCCGATGGAGAGATATTTGACGGAAGGATACATCTCTTTATCGGCGATTACCGACTTGGTTATGTCCCCTGACACGCTGAGGGTTTCGAGGACTAGGCGGGCTGGAAACGTAGTCAGCTTAAAGCTTTCATTGTCGGTATACGAAGTGTTGAGATATAGTGCTCTGAGCTTTCTGAACCGTATCCGATGCTCTCCAGAGAGAGCTGAAAGACTGTCGGCAAGGAACCTTCCAACGAGCCCGCCCATTCCAGCGTCGATTGAGAGTTCCAAAAGTGTCTCCTGGCACTTGCGGAAAGTGTCGCGGAGCAGTTCCGCCACTCTGCGGCTCAGGTGCGGCCGGATCACCCGCCGCCCTAAGGTCGCGCGATCGAGGTGTGCGGGTGAGCAGGGTGAGCCAGGCATCTTTGCAGAAAGTGACATCTTTACCATTACCATTACCACTTGACTAGCCATGCATAATACGACTGTTTGCCATGTAAACGGAATGGTGATGCCAATATCACTTTGCCTTGTTTTGCGGCTGCAGAACGGTCGTGACAAGGGTCCTGAAGCCATTACAGAGCCTGATCCAATTCCTGTGCGCCGGACGACAAGGCAATCGAACCGACACCGACCCCGCTTCCGCCCGTTTGTGAGTGGCAGGTGTGCGGCATCTTCTTCCACTTCCCACCACGAAGATCGCTCAACGGGCCAATGAAGATCTCGCCGTGCCCTTCGCCAGCAAGCCATCGCTGCACCGCCGTAGGCCTACATGTTGTTATGGGATGTCTTAATGGTGTTCGGGCTTCGCCGAGGCAGTGTCAGCAGGCGATACACCCACCAACTAGCAGAGCAGCCCTCGAGCACCCCAGTCCTGTCTTGCTGACTGGCGCCAGCCTGATCTGAGGATCGACAAATATTAGGAGGAACCTATCCCCATATCCACCGCCCAACTTTCTTCGACCTGTTTCTTCTTGCTACAAGCACTTCCGTGAGTTCTATATCCCTGTGTTTCCCGCCCTCAAAAACCGCCATGTCTGACCCTCAGGCCTACGCCGTCGGCTGGATCTGCGCCATCACGGCCGAGTCCGTTGCGGCTCGGGCTTTCCTCGACGAGGAACATGCAGCCCCGCGACAAGTCGCCCAACACGACAACAATAGCTACGTTCTTGGTAAGATTGGAAACTACAATGTCGTTATTGCCGCCTTACCCGACGGCCAATACGGCACGACCTCAGCAGCAACAGTGGCTAGAGACATGCTCCATAGCTTCCCGAACGTGCGCATTGGGCTGATGGTCGGCATTGGAGGCGGCGCGCCTACCCAGAAGCATGACATCCGACTCGGTGATGTCGTCGTTAGCAGCCCAGGTAACGGAAACGGTGGCGTCTTCCAGTACGACTTTGGCAAAACCATCCAGAATTGCTCGTTCCAGACGACCGGGTTTCTGAACCAGCCACCGGTGCTGCTACAGACGGCTCTTGCTACGCTCAAGAGCACGTATGAAATGAGGGGCCACCAGCTTGTTGACAACGTGAACAAGAACCTCGAGAGAATCAAAAAGCGGAGTAAATACAGACAACCTGCCCCGGCAAGCGACAGGTTATACAAGTCTTATATTATACATCCTTCGAGCTCACCCCACGGCTGCGACGCTGAGTGCGGCGACGATGACGCCTGCCTTATATCCCGGCACAAAAGAGACGAAGAGGACGACGACCCTGCCATCCATTACGGCTTGATTGCCAGTGGGAATCAACTGATGAAGGACGCCCGTATCCGGGATAACTTAGCAGCAGAAAGGGATGTTCTCTGCTTTGAGATGGAGGCGGCCGGTCTAATGAATCACTTTCCCTGTCTGGTCATCCGGGGAATTTGCGACTATTCCGACTCGCACAAGAACAAGGCGTGGCAAGGCTTTGCGGCCATGATGGCTGCAGCGTATGCAAGGGATCTTCTGCATCAGATTGCACCAAGCAGTGTCGAAGCTGAGAGACAAATTCGCGAAGTGCTTGGTTCCAGTTAGTATTATACACTCAGTTCACTTGGTAACTATTGTCTAATAATGAATAGTTCACGAAGATGTGCAGCGATTGAACCAAATAGCGGATGAAACGAAAACTGAAGTCATGACTATACAGTCCCACCAAATGGATCACACGTACGAGCAACCCGCACACCTGCCCAGAAGCGCCTGCTAATTCTTTAGCCATCGTCTTATTCACATCGAACAGGGTGTGAAAGGTCTCAAGCTGAGCAAAGTTGAGCACCTATCGATTGCCCGCAATCCTCATTTCGTCGTACCGTTTCCTTCCGATCCTGATTTTGTGAACCGGTCCGACATCTGGACATGGATTGAAGAGCGGTATGCGGGACCTAATAGCCGCTTCGCTCTCGTGGGCATGGGTGGATTCGGGTACGTCGCAATAGCTGCATTGAGAAGCCCCCACTAATAGAGGGGCAGCAAATCCCAGATGGCCATCCACTTCGCTCACCAACTACGCGCCACCTCGCCCAAGACCAGCATCTTCTGGGTTAACGCCAACACCAAAGCGACATTTGAAGAGTCCTACCGATCTATAGCAGACATCCTGGCGCTTCCCCGTCGCCACGACCTTGACGTCAATATCCTAGCGCTGGTCCGGGACTGGCTACAGCGAGAGGACGTGAGCCCGTGGCTCATGATTATCGACAATGCGGATGATGTTAAGATACTATTCTCTAAGGATGGTATTGAAACGTACATATCGTATCTACCTAATAGAAATAAGAGCAAGATTCTCGTCACGTCGCGCAGCCGGGACGCTGCAGAGAGGTTAACGGGTAACGCCAACATGGTCTACGCAGTCCCAACAATGGAGAAAGAACAGGCTCTGCAGCTTCTACAAAGAAAACTGGGCCGGGACGTAAACGAGGCTGACGCATTACGCCTTATACACACCCTTGAGTGCATCCCTCTCGCCGTAAACCAGGCAGTGGCGTACATTCACAGACGAAGTCCTCGAGTAACTGTTGAATCATATTTGGAGGAATTCCACAACAGTGAAAGGCGAAAAGGCACCCTTCTTCGCAGTGATAGAGGGGATATCCGTCGATATGATGGGGTGTCGAATTCCGTTGTAGTAACGTGGCAGGTGACGTTTGAGCAGATCAAACGAGAGCAGCCGCGGGCGGCGAACCTTCTATCACTAATGAGCTATTTCCATGCTCAAAATATCCCCGAGTACATGTTGCACGACTACAGTAGTGGCAATATAGGTTCTGAAGGGGCCAACGATAAGCACGGGGAAACCAGCAATATCGACTTCGAGGATGACCTGGACGTGCTCCGGGGCTACTCACTCGTTACTATGACAGCAACGCCAGGTCTCTTGGAGATGCACTCGCTAGTGCAATTTTGCACTAAAGTTTGGATCTCAGAATTTGGTTCTCCTGACCAATGGAAGACGCTAATTCTTCAGGCAGCCTCGGAACACTTCCCATCGGGCGTATTTGAAACGTGGCAGCAGTGTCAAACGTTGATGCCCCACATACAGCCTTTATTGGACAAACAGCCGTCGGAAGAACGCGACCAGCTCGAATGGAGTAAGCTACTAACGAATGTGTCTTGGTACTTGGTGATGCTTGGAAACTACTTCAGGGCGGAGGTGATAGTGCGACAGGCTGTGACCATTCGGACGGAAATTCTAGGTCAGGAGCATCCCTCCACGCTGACGAGCATGGCCAACCTGGCGTCGACGTTTTGGAACCAAGGCCGGTGGAAGGAGGCCGAGGGGCTGGAGGTGCGGGTGATGGAGACGAGAAAGAGGGTACTTGGAGAGGAGCATCCCTCCACGCTGACGAGCATGGTCAACCTGGCGTCGACGTTTTGGAACCAAGGCCGATGGAAAGAGGCCGAGGAGCTGGACGTGCGGGTGATGGAGACGAGAAAGACGCTACTTGGAGAGGAGCATCCCTCGACCCTAACGAGCATGCATAATCTTGCCTTTACTTGGAAAAAACAGGAACGATGGGAAGACGCAACGGAACTGTTACAAGACTGTTTTCACCGGAGAGAGAACGTCCTCGGTGCGGATCATCCAGACACCATGTCTTCCGCATCG